>AWUE01014200.1:0-61003 GCA_001974825.2 Corchorus olitorius
TCCTTGGTTTCGGTTCCTTCAAAAGTCAATAAAACTGAAATGTTAGGTTTCTTTAGGAGAGGATTTATTTAGGGCTTTAGAGTTCTAGGCTTTATTTTTTAAAATTGATTCGGTAGATTGATAGAGAAAGGAAGGAAGAGAGACTTATCTGAAATTTGGCTCAGTCCGATGGCCGGATTTTCAGATCGGAATGCCACAATATAGGTTCGGTTGGGGGTTTTTGAGGCGTTTGGAGGTGGCCTTGGGCGGAGTCGGTACCAGATCCGAGAGGAGGAGGTCAAGGAGATACCTTCTGCTGATTTCGGGCTCCAACGGTGGTCGGAAATCTCTCCGACGCGGCAGTCCAAGGCGGCGACGACGTTGGTTGTGACTTCCGTCGAGGTAGAGAGAGAAGGTGAGAGAAAGTGGTTGTTAGGTTTTAATTTTTCTGATTTAAGTTTTGGTATTTATACTATGCAATATTTTTGTGATATATTCTTATTTCAAGTATCCTGTTTCTTAGTCACCCAATTAGGTCCTTAATTCATGTCTTTATGTTTGACTTTTAGGTGTTAATTCTTGTTTTGATGAAATCTGGTCCCTCTCAGCTTAGGTTTAGGATTAAATTAGTTATATATTATAATAAATCGAGTTCCAATAAAATAGCTTGGAAATTGAAATTTAAAGATGGGTAAGAAACGAAATTAAAGTTTGGGTGCCAAGAAAAACGGAATTAAAGTGATTGATTAAGTTGAATTATTTGTTAGTAATTAGAGCTAAATATTAGGTCTTTAATTTAGGGGCTAAATATTAGAATTTATGGATAAATAACCTAGCTTGAAAACTAAACATGGCAATTTGGAAACCGAAAGTTGACTACATGCCTAGCAATTGATGGTTTAACGATTAACAAAAGTTGCCTTTTTTATTTATTTTTATTTCTTTTTTTTGTTTTTTGTGAAATGGTCTAGAAATTGGAATTTGGATGTGGCTTTCACTTTATGTTTGGCCCTTTAGGTTTATATTTGGGCTTAGGGTTATAATTTTCTGTTGGGTTTTATTTGTGTTTGATAGAGTTATGTTTGGGCTTTTGCTTCTAAGTCCATGTGTGGGCCTTAGTATTTACATTTAGTCTTTGTGAATTTTGTTGGTTTCGGCCAAAAAAAAAAAATTTTTGTTGGGTCTTTAGTTTTTTGGTTTGGGCCTGTAGGTAGGTTTGGGCTTGGAGCTTTAGTTTTGGTTGGGAATTTCTTTTCTATGTTATTTTTAGGTATGTTTCGGGTCTTGGAATTTTTTGTTGAGCTTCACATTTTATTTAGGCATTATCTTGTTTAGTGGATTGGACTTGTAATATTTCATTTAGTTGGACCCTTATTGAAATGTGGGCTTAAGGTTTTATTTAAGGTTTAATTTCAATTCAATGTAGGCTTTAAATGGAATAAATTGGGATTCAAAAAATTAAGTTAGTTTCATATGCATTCATATTTTGAATCCTATAGTTATGTTTATTCATATCAATAATTATGCAATGACATGTGAGTTAACTAAAACGACCTGATGATAGGGTGTATGATTGGGATTTGGACAGCTATTGTCGGTCCCAATTCATCATCCCTAGGTTTGGAACATCTGGATGGGGGGTCTTACCAGTATGAGTGGAAGGCACCCGGATAGTGTTCCTCGTATAACTACCCGGTAAAACTTACAATAATCGGAATCCATGCATCATGTGCGTTCATGCATATAGAGATTGGAATTAATATGGGTTATTAAAAGTTAAGATTAAAATGAAACATTTCATCTCTAAAAACCCAAAAAAATTTTTTGATTGATTTTGTTTTCTTTAAATTTTAAATCCAAGCCAAAAGTCATCTCCTTTTTAAGAAAAAAAAGAAAGAAAAGGTATAAAGTAACTTTGTTCCTTTTTCTCACTCCAAGAGAATCAAGATTTGAGTTTTTATTTAAAAAAAAAATGATTTGTCATAAGGAATAAAAGAGCCAAATGAAAGGAAATTGAAAATTTGTTTTTTAGAACTAAAAGGAAGGTTTTTTTGGTAATCCAAAGTTCCAACCTCAAATAAATGAACTCAAATCCAATAATTTCAAAGTTAAGAAGAGGTTGTAAACCTAATTAAAATGATAAAAAATAAAGATTATTCAAAATATAAAAATGAATGTTTCTCCTAAAGAATTCCAAAATCCAAAAAAAAAGTCAATTAACCAAGTTTTAATTTCAAAAGGGGAAGATCCCCACCTTGTTTTAATTTTTAAGAAAGGGGAGGTTCCCATTTCCGGTTTTTTTCTCCAAAATAGAGTCATTTTGAACCCGATTCTCTTTTAATATACAAAACTCATTTGTGTTCGTGTAGCTTCGTTTTCGAAAAAATCAAACAAAAGATGTGCTTTCTCTAAACCGTTTAAAATTTAGGAATAACTACAACCAACCATGGAAACCCACAGTTAAGTCTAGACTAGTCAGTGTCGTCTTTCGACGGGCGTCGTGGGGGTGCTAATCCTTCCCCACGCGTACCCGACTCCCGAACTCTCAAAACTCTGGTTAGAAGACCATTTATTAGGTTTAGTGTTGCCTTTGCCAAGCTTAGGTTAATATTAGACTTAATAATCTAATAGGTGACTAATCACACCTAGGTTAAAAAAAATATTAGTGGCGACTCCGGTTTTTAAGTCGTTTCGACAGGGTTCCCCGGACTCGAACGTGACGACAGAAAATTGTTAGAGTATTCCTTTGATCTCTGTTTTAATTCTATGTTGCTTGTTTTGATGGACTGGGTCGACACTTTCTCGATAAATTAAGTTAACATTAGTTAGATTAAGTCGAGGATTGATAGTCCAGGCTTGGTTGTTTGTAGCGATTGGTTGAGAATTAACACCTCCTTCCAAGGGAGATAAGGGACGTTGAGTGAGAAATTGCTCTTTGTGCTTGTATAAATTACTAGTTCTTAATGCTTTGTTTCTTGGTAAATCTTTAAGGCTTAACCGGTAATTAATTTGTTAGGAAGTAAAAGGGGTAATTTAAGCTTTAACTTGTAATCTTATCTAATTAAGGTGATTTAGGATTTAATTCCAACAAGCTATTCTATGTTTTCATAATTATTAGATATCAATGATCCAAGTTATAATTGTCAAGAGGGATATTAATTCTATGTTGTAGGGTTTTTATCAATTATTTTCTTAGTTTATTTACTGCTTTCTTTTTAATTGTTTTCTTGATTGCTTTCTTAGTTAATTTTAATTGTTAGTTTTAATCCCCTGTTTCTAAACAAAACTCTTAAGGAATTTTTAGTAAAAGTTAATCTTGGATAAAGTCTATTCCCTTCTCTGTGGGATCGACCCCTGCTTGCCCTATCTACTTAGTTAGGATTTAATGGGGATTATTTTTATGATTGCTGACGACCGATCATAAATTTTGGCGCCGTTGCCGGGGAAGTAAGGAATAGATCCAAGAATTAATCTTCTCTAGAATTTTTCTTTTTTGCGTTTTTTCTATAAAAAAAATTGCGTTTTTGAAAAAAAATATAATTTGTTTTTGCGTTTTTGAAAAAAAAAGGGAGTTTTTGCGTTTTCTAAAATGAAAAAAAAAATTTGTTTCTGCGTTTTCAGAAAAAAAAAAATATTTTCTTTATTTTCTATCTTTAATTTTAATTTTTGTTTAAGAACTTTTACTACTAATTTTTCTTTGAGTTTTTGTTTTCCTAGAAAAAGATACGATGGAGCGAATAAGATGTTATGTTCGAAAGGAGATTCTTTCTTGTCGACAACTGCCTGGTGAACAGTGGTACAAATATTGGAAAAGATATAATGAGACATGCGAGTTCTATGTTAACCATGGCATACCTGAGAGACAGTTAATCAAGAGTTTCTATGATGGGTTGTCTCCCTTAGACCGAACTCTCATTAATGCCATTATTGGAAGAAGCTTGGAATTCGAAAGTCCCGAACACGCAAGGAGATTGATTAGTAAAGTGGCAGAAGGTATTTTTCAAAAAGAACGCCGACATAATATTGAAGAAAGCCAACTCGATCCACTTAGTAGATTAATGATTAGAGGTGGATTTCGTGCTGACATCCCAATCATGAAGGAAGTTGAAAGAGTGTCAAGCAAAACAACTAATGATTTGGAACCATATGAACTTGATTTGCACGACTCCTTTCAATTCTTCTTCAAGGACGATGATGAGCCATGCGAAGTCTACGTCTCTGCTCTACCAACGGAGGATTCCAAGATTGTACAAGACGAACCAGAGGCATCGAAAGAAGATATCAAGATGGCATCCCAAAATTCGCAGAGCCCATAGAAGAGCCACCAAACAATGAGCAACTTGGATATCTTAAGCTGAAAGAATTAAGTGTGCTAAATCTTGTTGATAACTAACTCTTGAAACATGAAGATCGAGATTTCTTCGGAATCCACAAGCTTCTTGAGTCTTACTACTTTGAGGAGATCAACATGGATCAATTCTTTTTGGAGGATAAGAAAATTCACCAACATGAGGACACTTTCCAAAGGCGAGATGAGAACAATGCTAATCAATGCCGAAACCATCCATTGCATCAGCCTTTCACGGCAACAAAGATGACATTGTCATTCCTAGCTATTCATGGAGTCGCTCTCAACAAAATTTGTGATTTCTTTCCTTATCTCTTTTCTTCACTTCCATATTTTTGTGCTCATATTCTTTCAATCTCATCTTATTTGCTTTATGCTTTGAAGTGGTATGATCCACCCTAACAAAGGGAGAGGAAGGAAGGTCTAGCCAAAGACATTAAAGAAAGGAGCTGCTTGGGAGGCAACTCAAGAATTTACTAACATGTTAATTTTCTTTTTAGTTTTATTTTTCTTTTTCTTTTTAGGATTTCAAATTAAGAAAGCAAGTTGATCAATTGGAGCTTGAACATTTGCAAAGGAAACCGAATGAAAGCCCAAGGAGAGGAGCAAAGGATGGAAGCCAACGCACCAAAGGCGATAGCAAAGGTCATGAACGAGCCAACCTAGCTAGCTCGGCCGGCTAATGCCGGGCTATGGCCCGGCCATCTACACATAAGGTCTGGCCAGGACCGGCCATGCCCAAGCCGCAAAACATGCTAGGCCGGCCATGGTCTGGCTACCCGCGCACCATGGCCTGGCTACCCGCGCACCATGGCCTGTCTACCCGCGCACTATACCCAGCTATGGCCCGGCCACTCTCGCACCAGCCCGCGCAAGACACCGGCCTCATCCGCTCCACTTGCGTTCCAAGCTTGGCCAGGACCGGTCATCACCATGGTAGCCCGCGAAAACACAATGCCGCCACCGACCATCCACACCATCCCACCTCTAGCCCGTGCCACATAAATATAGAAGCTTTCTTAAACTCATCTCCATTTACTTTTTCTTTGCATTGTTTTGCTTTGATTGATTGCCTATTCATTGATTTGAATTAGTTGTTTGTATTTCTTTTCTATGTTTTCTATGCTTTGATTTAGATCTTTATAATGACTTATGCTATGATTGCCATGATTAATGTTTTGAATTGCTTGAATTACTTGATTGGATGCATACTTTCTTTGTGAGTCAAGTATTTCATTAGCACATCTACTTAGTCATCACACTTATAATAAGGAACACAACACACACATGTGCATTCACATTGAGGACAATGTGTCTTTTAAGTGTGGGGGAGAGAGTCTAATGGAGAGTCTACATGCATAGAAATCCATCAAATTTTTCGAATTTGTCAGAATTTTGAATTTTTCATGCATATATTAAGTGATTAATTTGATTATGATTGATGAATGCTTAGAAGTTTTAAGAATGCTTTATTTGATTGATTGATTTTCAACATGTTATATTATTTCTTAGAATTAGGTATAATTAGAGTTTTGTTAAAAGCATATTGTTCATTATTTCTATGATTGCCTATTTCTAGAACTTGTGTTTAATTTTTATTGAAATTACAATTATGAAAATATGTTATGGATATCTCAAGAACAAGTGTGAGGGACTACTTATATAAAAGGGTAGTTAAAAATTTGTTTTCAAAAAAAGAAGTGTTTTCATGCAAGAGGAGAAGAGGTATTTCTGCTTTTAAAAAAAATCAATCCACTGTTGTCACTTTTTTCTTTAATAAAAGGAGTTAGTAACCCTTGGAAAGAGGATAAGAGGCATGGAATTACGGAAAAATTGTCCCTCTGAAAAAAAATAATAAAAAAAATAAATAGAAGGAGTTCTTCTAGAGTGCTAGTAGCCTCAAAAATGGGAGTTAGTAACCCCAAATCATGAACACTTCGAGGTTAGTAACCTCAATTTTCTAAAATCAATTACCCTTTGAAAATCTATTATAACCCACGAAAACCCTTGATTTGTATCCATGATATGCATTCCTTTGAGTAATGGAAATAAAGATGAAGACATAAGCTTATGGAAAAAAGTAGTTATAGGATGTGATGAATGGTAAGTGATTAGAACTACTTTAATTATGGTTACTTAAGAATAAAGATGCTTGCTATTTCTTGATCTTTTGAATTAATGGCTCTTATTATTCTTTGTTATTTTGATTTCATGATTGCATTAATCCTTGATATGTGTATGGATTCAAAATTGATGGTTTTTAAAGCCTTTGAACCAATGTATGTCTATAGTTTATCACTAACCCATGAGTCTATCGAGTCAGTCTAAACATGTTTGTGGGTATCGTCCTAGTTAAGTAAACCCTCAGGTGACATAACACCTCCTGAGTACCTCTATCAGTCTCAGGTTTAAATGGCTTGCGTCACGTGCTAAGTGCCGCCATACAACTACGAAAGTGGAATCTTTATTTGCAGTAGTCTTTGTTTTCGTTTTCTTAGTTTTTTATGCATTAGTTTGCTAGGGACTAGCAAAGATTTAGTGTGGGTGAAATTATGATTGAGCCAAAAAAGACCCTATTTTTATGATCATTTTCCTATGCTTTTTACTATTTTTATGTGTGATTTAACCCTAATTTATAAGTATTTGTGTTTTTAGGTCTTGAAGACAAGAAAAGTGGAAACTTATTGTTTTTCACTCTTTTTGGAGCTAAATTGATGACTTTTTACTCAAATATGGACTAAGCAATTTTGAGTATGGAGTTGGAGATTCGAAGTTCGTGATTGAAGATAATTTGAAGATTTGAAGACTATTGAAGAACATCTCTTGAAGATAATTTGAAGATTTGAAGACTATTGAAGAACATCTCTAGAGAAAGAATTGAAGATTGGAGCTTAAAATGCGAAGGATTGAAGACAAGCCATGAAGAAGCCCGAAAGCTATGGAATTTTGGATATTTTATATGGGATAATACTTAGCCCATATAAGCCCACAAATGGAATTAAAAACCCAATTTGTGCTTCCTATATCCAAGGAAATATCCAATTTCCGTATATTCCCGCTTCTAGTCCTAACAGGATTAGGATTCAGCGCAGTCTCGATAGAAAAATCATAACTTTCTGCTCAGATGTCTGTTTTAGGCCCGTGAGTAGGCGTTGAAAAGCTAACTCCGAGATCTACAATTTTCCTTTGAAGTCCAAGACCCAGTTCTGCCATCTTCAAGCCCAAAATCGCCATCGAAGTCCCTGCACGAATCCAGAATTTTTCAGGATCCTATTTTGACTAGGATTTTGGTTCTAGGAAGACTTTTAAACTAACGTGGAGACTAAGTCAGCCCTAAAAACGTCCTAGACTCCTATCCTACTTAGAATTGGAGTTTCTAGGGTTATTTCCACTATAAATAGCCACCATATGTAACACAAATCACACACACAATATCTAGATAATTTTCTCTTCTTCTTCTTTTCTTCTAGTTCTAGTTTTTCTTCTAGTTTTAGGGCTAGGGTGCTGCCACCCTCTCTTTGCATAGAGAGGGGCGGCAACCCTAGGTTATTCAAGAGGAGGATTTCGCCCCAAAGTCCTGTAAGTTTTTTTTCTTATTCTTTGGATGCTCACTCAATTCATGAGTGAGTAATCCTTTTCTTTTCTCCGATGTAGAATTTAATTGATCTCTTGACTTATATCATGGTGAGATTTTGTGCTTGTATAAATTACTAGTTCTTAGTGCTTTGTTTCTTGGTGAATCTTTAAGCCTTAACCGGTAATTGATTTGTTAGGTAGTAAAAGGGGTAATTTAACTTTAACCGGTAATCTTATCTAATTAAGGTGATTTAGGATTTAATTCCAACAAGTTATTCTTTGTTTTCATAATTATTAGATATCAATGATCCTAGTTATAATTGTCAAGAGGGATATTAATTCTATGTTGGAGGGTTTTTTATTAATTATTTTCTTAGTTTATTTACTGCTTTCTTATTAATTGTTTTCTTTAATTTTCTTGATTGCTTTCTTAGTTAATTTTAATTGTTAGTTTTAATCCCCTGTTTCTAAACAAAACTCTTAAGGAGTTTTTAGTAAAAGTTAATCTTGGCTAAAGTCTATTCCCCTTCTCTGTGTGATCGACCCCTGCTTGCCCTATCTACTTAGTTGGGATTTAGTGGGGATTATTTTTATGATTGTTGACGACCGATCACTCACGTAACCCGGGTTTTTGAAAGCACTTCCCGGGATATATGCTCGGAGCCCCGATGCATCCCGAGAAGGGCCGTCTCATCCTCGGAGACATTCAGTGGCCCCGAAAACTCGATCACAAACTGAATGCCCCTTCTACGGAAGGGTTACAGTCATTAACTGAATTTAGGAGGTGGCATGATATGCAAGCAGATATAATCCATGACAAGTAAATATGATATGCATGCAATTAAATTCTACTTTAGCACTACTCTAAATTACTAAATTATTACAAACCAAGGCCCAATTGGACCAATTAACAAATTAAACAAATGATTTAAAGGAATGAAAGCCTAATGGTCAAATTGGACTAACTGGGGACATTTCTGCTGTCGAAACGACGTTGGAGAGAAGGAGTCGCCACTAATCTTTTTAAAGGTGTGATTAGTCGCCTAAAGGATACCTAAGCTAAGAAAGGTCCAAAGCTCGGCAATGGACCCACCAAACCTAAGGTCCGGTCTTACAACCTAAATCTAGGTTCGGGAGTCGATTACGCTCGGGGAAGGATTAGCACCCCCGAGTCGCCCGTCAAGTGACAGTACCTCTAGTCTAACTAGATCTACTGGGTCAAAAAAGAAAAGTTGGTTGCTTTTAATCCTAATCTTGATTATTATTAGAAAAGGTTATGAAAAGAAAATAAAAATCATTTTTTTGAAACTGATGTCGAGACTTCGAAGAATATAATCGAACACTGTCGATTAGTTCTATCACGATTCTCTTTCATTATTTGCTCTCTTGTTGATCCTTTTCTCTTCGAAAAGGAAGTTTTGAAAATACTGTGACAAAATCTTTTTACCATTTTGATTTTTCTAAAAACTTACCCATTTTACTAATTTCCAAAATCTCCTTTTGAATTTCCTTATTTTTCCAAAATCTCCTTTTGGGGATAACCTTACTTTCCAAAATCTTCTTTTGAAGTTTACTTAAAAAAAGGTTCTTTTTTGAAAATGCTTACCTTGAAATCTCTTGATTTGCTAATTTTATAATTTTGAAAATCGAATAAGAGAGCATGTTTTAAGAAAACATTTTTTTGAAAACACTCTTATTGTTTCTTTTATTAATCTTCTTTTTGATTTTTTGATCTCTTATCTATCTCTAGATTAATGCATGTATGCAGATGATGAATCCAAAGTCCAATTATTAAAGTTAACTCGCATAACCCGGGTTTTTGAAAGCACTACCCGGGATATATGCTCGGAGCTCCGACGCATCCCGAGAAGAGCCGTCTCATCCTCGGAGACATTTAATGGCCCCGAAAACTCGATCACTCACTGAATGCCCCTTCTTCGGAGGGGTTACGGTTGTTAACTGAATTAAAAGTGACATGCATGCAGCTATATATTCCATGGCAGATAAGTATGACATGCATGCAGCTAATTTCTACTTTATTACTACTCTAAATTACTAAATTATTACAGACCAAGGCCAAACCGGGCCAATTAATAAATTAACTGTAGCTAAAGAAAGAAAATAAGACTTATGGGCCGGACTGGGCTTGCTGGGGATCTTTCTGCACACTAAGGAAAATGATCAGTAATATTCAGGCAACAACGCACAATTTGTACCACATCAATGCAAAAGATCTAAATTGACCAAATAATAACCATCATTCCAAAGATTCTTAATTACCTTCTAAGTTAATCTTTATTTGTGAAAATTAGGTCTTAATTCCAAGTTTAATTTCCTTAAAATTGAAATTAGCCCAAAGTGTCTTACATATCATCCTTAAGCTAATTTCAATCAAAGAAAATCTTTACTTTAAATTAAGACCCCATTTCCCAAACCAAAATTAACTCAAGTAATTAATTTTCTACTTTCAATTTGGGCAAACAAACATTTTCACACATAAATCTCAAAAGTTCAATATAAAAGCAATTTAATCAACAATTCTTAAAGCTAGACTAAAAGATCAATTTCAAGTCAATTTAAAACACAAAAAGTCCAAGTTTTGGCACCACTTACTTAAATTAACCAAAAGACACAACCTTATACCATAAACACCCAAAAAATCATGCTTTTTCAAATCAAGGTTGCAAATCATTCAACAACAACCAATTAAATAAAGAAAATCCAATTTTTAGGTTAAATATCCCAACTTTAAGCAAATCATGGCCAATTAACCTAAATTCCACTTGATACTCAACACAAAGGGTAATTTAAGCTAAGTTTTTACTTATATTAACATGGAAAAGTTTGTTCAACAATGAAAAATGAGCTAAATTCATCAACTTTATCCCAAAATAGAACAATCAAGCCTACAATTGAGTCAAATCAACACAAGCATGCCTCAAATCGCATCAATTAAACATGTTAGGTCACAAATTGCAATAATCAGGTAATATTGGTCCTAAATTGATACAAATGACAGCAAGCAGGCCCAAAATTGCACCAATCACATAAAGATGGACTGAGTTGAAAAGGGGAAAGAATTGTCCTTACCGAAACGGTGTCGTCTAAACTTTATAAGGGTGATAACCCTAGATTCTTTCTTCTTCCTTCTTCTTGCGCCGCTTTCCTCCCTCTTTCTCTACCCTCTCAAATGCTACGTTTCTTCGCTGTTCCACGAAATCTCAGACCCCCTTGTGGCTTCGATGGCTCCGTTCTTTTGCTTCGGTCTCGTCCCCAACCTCCGACGACCGAAAGTTTTGAATTTCAAGGGGTTTCGTCGACAAACCAGGCACCAATCGCTCGGATCTTGGTGGTTTCACCGTGGAAATGGCCTCAACCTTCGCGATTTCGCTTCATCCAATCTTTCCCATCGGTTCCCGGCTTAATTCGAGTTAAGACACCTTTGGTAACACAAAAAAACTTCTTTTTGGTATTTTTTGGTTGAATCTGGTGGGTATGGCGAGTTTGGGAGGGAGAGCTTTTATTTCAGTGAAGGAGTGCGTGAGAAAGAGATTGATTTTATTTTTTGTGTCGAAAAAAAATGGTGGAGGTTTTTTCTTGCAGTCGAGAGAGCTTTTTTTCTGGTGAGGATCTCGTTTCTTGTGTGTGTGTAGAGGAAAAATGGGAATCATGGGGTAGTATCATGTAGGAGAGAGAGGTGAAAAATGAGGGGTAGCTGGCAGATAAGATTTGGGAGCCAGCGAGAAAAATCTTCTGTGGGAAGGTTCCAGAGATTTTCTGTTCAGAGAGTCGATTTCCCTTTTTTTTTTATATTCTCATCTCCTTCCTCTTACCAATTTTGTCTCTTTCAGGCTCATTCACTGAATCCATTTGTGTGCATGTGTGGAGGTGAAATGGGGTAAGCTTGTAGGGAATCGAGCAAACGGGTAGGTTTCTAAATTTTTTTCTCTCTATAAATACTTGGAATTTCAATGTGACTATGTGATGGGAAGGTGAACTTTAGCTGCTTTTGATTTTATGAATGCCACATGATACCCAAATCAATCTATGTTGATGTGTCCTATTATGCTCATATAATGCTGAATTTGTGACTTGCTGATCTTGTCATCAAAAGTTCCTAATTGTACTGTATATGGATGCCAACTTCCCACACATATTCGACCTCATAATGCCTGTTGAAATTTGTTCATTTAATTCCCAAACTTTGGTGCCTATATTGCTGCTGCATGTTAAGGTCCCTGGATTCTCCTGTCCTTTATTATGCTGCATTAGAAATTAGTTTCTAGGATGCCTTTTAGTTCCCACTGTTATCCAAATGCCTCTACTTGCCACTCGTGCTGTATTTTGCCTTGACTCCCACTTTGAACTGTTGTTGTGTAGTTTTTTCTTGCTTTTCACGCTTACTATTTTGTCCTGCTGACCTTGATGATTGAATGATTGCTAAATGGCCTTTTGTTCAATGCCTTGGAATAAGATGAGTGCCATATGCCTGCTGATCTGACCTTTTTGATTTGATGATCACTTGCACTTATCCCTTGCCTGTATCTGCTTGCTAGCTTCATATCAAACGTTTGCTTAATTGGCTTTAATGCCTTACTGATGACTGCTTTTGGGCACTCTTCACTCGGTTGTTGAAATGCCATTTGAGTATTCTACCACCAGATTCTGTCAACTATGAGCTAGCCATATTGCCTTTTGTTTATGTTAATGCTTTGTGCTTGACATAATCTGCCATATGTGAATTGTGCTTCGTTTCAATGAATTGTGCTTTTCTTGCTCTCTTTCACTGTCCTATTTACCTTGAAATAATGCCTGGAATTTGCTGCTCATTTCTGATTTCTCTTGATGTTAAGTACTGACCTTTTCTTCCTGTTTCTTAAGGCTTCATTAATATTTCAAGGGTGAGAATAAATCTCATCCCTTGCATTCATGTAGCCTATAGCAAATCCTTTTTTTCCTAGGCAAATTACTTCGCCTTTTCTTACCCCTTTGGTGTGTGCATTAATCCATAATGCTCATACTTTTGGAGTATGGGGAAACAACCCTTCTTCCCTTGTGTTTACCTTTGCGGAGTTGATGTATTTGGGTGATAGGAGCTGGAATCAAGAAGACATCTCAAATGGGCCAAGCAATGCAACAATGTACCTTATTATTGTTTCTTGTAAAAGCCAAAGAATGCAACATTTCCTAATGTATAAATAAAATCTTTCTCTTTTTTTATTATTTTCAATTTTCAATTTTTCCAATTTTCATGCTTTATGGGTGCAACCATACATATGTGCAATGCCCAAAATCCAAAAACCTAATAAATAACTAGACCACTAATATGACACAAATGTAATATGGAATGTGACAATGTGACTTCTTTTTTAAAAAAATAAATGGACTACTAAACTTCCAACCAACAATAAGCATTTTATCCTTTCTTTTTGACCAATTGGCCATTATTACTAATTAGAGACTTGCTAAATGAACTACACCTATTAGGTAGCCCAAACTATTCCCATGAAAATTAAAAGACATATTTGAGAACTAAAATGCAATACCAATAAATAAAATTAGGTCCTAAAATGCCTAAAATGCTAAAAGTACTCGTCCCAAGCTTCTTGATTTCAAATGGCGAAATTGGTGAAATTGACCTAGTAAGAGTGGTACGATTTCAACATGAAGCATACCATGATGATCCTTGAGCCATGCCGAACATCCTAGTGAAATTTCATCTCATTCTGACACAGTCGAAAAACTTTGTCTCGGTTTTCAATTAAGGACAAAGTGTCGGTTTAAGGTGATCTGAGCATGGTTTTCGAGCCAAAAAAGTTGCGTCACCCTAGATACATGATATTATGGCTATACGTCAAGTTTGAGCCATTTCAGGTGTCGGTGATAACTTTTACACTCTTTTCAATTGAGAACATGTGGCCTTTTCACTCTGGTTTTGGCAATTTTTCGAGATTGATGATATTTTCATGAAACCATCAACTTAATATGATGAAATATGGTAAATTTCATGGCTTTGATGTTAAGAGTTCAAATCTTGACATTCGGAAGCCATGTCCCTATCAAATTAGTTGTTTCAAGCTTGGGAGGATGCGACAAGACATGCTGAATCACATCAGGAAGATGATGAGTTCGAAAATCAAGTATTGGAGATGTCTCATCATGGATTCTAGAAGGAGTATGGCGTCCCAAGGCTAGTTCAGAGGTCAAGGCAATTTCCTGCAGACTGAAGTCATCTCCTGAAGTAGTTCAATCTGAGTCAGAGACTGCCAAGCCCATTAAACCTGAAGTCTCATGCCGCCCACTATATGAAGGGATTGACCCCTATACTTCCTTAAAAGGTATATTTATTTCACTCCAAACCACATGCTGTATATATATATAATTTACCCAAAATTTAAAGAAATTACAGGAGAGAAACCGATAATTTTAATAAAGGATGAATGACCAAAAGAAAGTGCTCAAGTGGTTAGTGGTAGTAGTACAACTACAAATAAAACTCTTCCCGATTGACGGCAAATTAATTACTTTTTTTTTTTTCACCAAGACGGTAAATTACTTTTTTTTTTGGCCACAAAGAAGACAAATTACTTTAGATAATGTTTTTTAAAACTACAAATAAAACTCTTCCCTATTTACGGCAAATTGCTTTAGATAAAGCTTTTTTGGGTGCGAGAGATAGTGAAGTACATTAGCGGAAATTAAACGTAAAAAGTACTACATGAAAATGATATATTCAAGGTTCCTTGGTATTAAAAAAAAAAAAAGTGATATTTGAAGGTTCACAATGGAAACTTCGTACGTTTATATTTTTCTCAACCGAAGCTTCCTTTTCTCTCTCCCTCTCTCGTAAAAATCTTAACAATTAAATAAATAAGATTAATATTCTAACAACATGTCTAGAGATCTTTTTTTCCTTTGTGAAAAAATGGAGGTTCCAAAATCATCCAATGGAAATTGAAATTATATACTGCTATTTACAGAATATTATTACTGCTATTATTTATGACTAGAACTATAAGCGAATCCAACGTTCAATAAACGGTTCGTATTTATGTTTGTTAAGTGTTCTTTTATCAAGATAAATAAACGAATTTGAACAAATTTTTTATTATATTCGTTTTATAAAGGAACAAACATGAACAATAGATATTCGGTTCGTTTATTTTCACTAACATATTTATTAATTTTTTTTCATTTATATTAAGGTAATTAATATAATTATATTTATTAATATTTTATATCATTTCATTTTCTTATTTCTTTTTATTTATCTATTATTTAAATTTAAGGAAATTTTAAAAGAAAACTTTAATGGAAAGAAACAAATTATAAATACATAAAAAATTTTAAAAAAAAATTATCAATATTATTCATAAACACGTTCGTGAACATCCTATTTTCCTATCAGAGAAAAATGCGGTTCCATTAACCATTAGATGAAAATTAGTCCTTTCTGCACGGTGGCTCCGATAAATTCCGTCCAATTGTTAACGGAGCTATATCAATTTCCGTCCAAAAGGCCATTTCTTACAAGTTCAGTGTGAGTTTAGTAATTTTGGAAGTTCACGGACTAAATTATCCATTTTTTTATAAGTTTAGGGGCCAAATTGTATATTAAGTCATATATATATTTGTTTATGACACATGTCAAAGTACACTCACAAGAAATACACCTAAGCAACTTCATCAAGTTGTTCCCGTTTCATTTTCGACCATAATAAATGGTTAAACTCATAATTTTAGTGAATAATTAAGGTTCAATATATAAATTCAGACAATTTATTTATATTATATATATATATATATATGTGTGTGTTAGAAGTTTATTACTTACATATTATTATATGGATAAAAAGTGCATGAAATTGGCAGGAAGGTTCCTTCTGATAGGAATTATAGTAGAACATTTTATACGACATATGTGCTTCAACATAGTATATAATATTTTCTGATGCAACCATATTATATATAGTAGATATTGTTTCTCTGTTTTGCTCTCTCAATTTCTTCGCTTAAAAATGGATAACAAAATGAGTATTGATGAGGTTAAAGAGTCAGCAATGGAGTGTGAAGGAGCAGCTCAATGTGGGAATAATATTGATAGGAAGAAGAAGAGGAAGAGATCAGGCAGAGTTCCTCCCAATCGAGGAAAAATAAAGAGAAAGATGTTTGCGCTTTTGTATAAAAAGCTGAAGCTGGCAACCCTTTTCTTCATTGGTCATCACCTTCTTAGCAACAGCAACAACAGTTAGCCATTTTTCTCCTCTCATTATATAGAAAAATATATAAATATTTAATTAATCAATGAATAATGATAATAAGAAATATTGTATCTGTCTTTACCAGCATTTATCCTTTTCTTTTTTTTTTAAGATATATGGAAATAAAAAAGGAATTGCTTATACTGTTAATTTTTCTGTATAGGTTTCACTATATATATACTCTTTCGCTTTGAGTAATACAAATATATGATCAACTAGTATTTTATTTGGCTAGAATTAAGTATTAACTAGTAATTATGTTTTTTTTTTAATTAAGGGCCTTGCATTTTATTTTTTTGGTACTTGAGGCTGTTAGGAATCGAATATTAGTCACTGAAACTAAGACTTGGTTTGTGATTGAGTTTGGAGATAAAAAAAGCTACTTTTCACCTCAAACACAATGCCAAATAAGTCATGATTTGTGTCAAAAGCTGATTTTCACCGCAAAAGGCAAGCCAACCTCAAAAGCTAATCTTTAGGTGCTTTTGCGTTTCAAAAGTGCTTTTAGACATTAAATGACTAAACTCTCTTAAATATTTTTTCTATTTATATTTTAATTAGTACCCTTTTTAGATATTTTATCTTTCAACCACATTTTTCTACAACAATACCAAACATTAAGTATATTTTTCAACCCCAAACTTTTTCAAAACTTAGCCTCAATCCCAAACTAAGCCTAAGAGTCCAACATTCCCACCACCAAACCATTTCTAATGGCCTTCCATTTTTATTTTGCTTTTCGTAGATTAATTAATTAAGGAAAATTATACAATACACCGTCAGTGGAGTTTTGTAGACTACACATGCGGGTTTTAAGGGTGACATGTGTCCTTAAGGGAATAGTTTTGTATTTTAAAAATAAAATTAAATCAGGAAATGGACATTTGTCAATCTCACCCCACTTGTGGGATCTAAAATTTACACTGTTAGTGTATCAAATAATTATCCATTAATTAATGCTTAACTTGAGACACATGTAAGCAAATTAATATATATACATATACATATATATATTCATATATATCTGTATGTATGTATGTATGTATGTATGTATGTATGTATGTATGTATGTATGTATGTATGTATGTATGTATGTATGTATGTATGTATGTATGTATGTATATATATATATATATATATATATATATATAGAGAGAGAGAGAGAGAGAGAGAGAGAGAGAGAGAGAGAGAGAGAGAGAGAGAGAGAGAGAGAGAGAGAGTGAAAATTTGATATCATTTCATTGTCTACATAAACATATACTATCATTAGACTGCTTATATAACTCATGAAAGATAAATTATTTTAAGAAGCTAAAAAGAAAAAGAATTATTTTATAAGGAGTTAAAAAGAAAAAAGTTCAACAAAATGATAATTTTTACATTAAAAATAATTAAATGTTGAACGGTAAGAAAAATAAATTTTAATTATTGATTAAATTTAAAAAGAAATATATAAAATATATTAAATTTTCCATTTTATTTTACAAGATTTCTTGAAAAGGATATTCAGTTTATAAATTTGTAAGGGGTGAAATTATAAATTTTCCGATTTTTTCATTTGAAATGCATATATATGAAATAATTCTTGGCAATTTGGGGGGCCAAATTCTAAGTTTTTGTTATGAAATAGTGGACTAACCATACCACATCAATGTCTATATTATCTACTGTGCTTTATCCTGTACAATATCTGAATATATTTGAAGGGATACTGAGAGAATATTCCAGAGAATATTATCAACAGAAGATATCATCAGAAGATTTCAACTGAAGATTATTTGGAAATTATCTGAGGATTTAAGTAGATTATATTTAGATATTATTTGATTATATAATCTAGATTTGATTTAGATTTTATCTCTTTGGATGATCTTGTCTGTTGTAACTTTTAGTTATAAAATAGGTTACCTCAGTTCAGTTGTAAACACACCTCATTTCTGTATTCCATTCTCTCTGGAGTAATAAAAAATTCTCTCATTTTTTCTCTATTGTTCCTCGTGTTCTTATTAGTTTTATAACACGTTATCATCACGAAGTCTCTGGCTATGCAACGCGAAGCTTCGATCTTCTGTTTAGGTTTGATCTTCCAATCTTAAGTTTTTATATCTAAAGTTGTTTATATTGTTATCATTTTACTCATATAATATATAATATTGAAAATTACCATTGACACCACAAGTTGTCACTTTGGTAAATTAAAATTACCTTTGACACCAGAAGTGTTACTCCAGTAAATTATAATTACTGTTGACACTAGAAATTGCCACCTTGAATTACCACGGTTAATTTATTTTTGACACCAGAAGATGTCATAATTAACATTAATTATTTACTACGGTAAATTATCTTTTGACACCGGAAGTTTCCATACTAAGATTTAGATTATTATAAAATTTTTTGCCTAAGTTGCAAATAATATTTTAGCACCCGAAGTTGTCATAGGCTATTCTCGATATATAGACAAATAATATTGATTAGACACCTGAGTTTGTCATACTAGACCCATGTGCTATCAATTAAATGCCTAGGAAAATTCTGTCTAAGAAGTGTGGATTTTAAGTAGGATCGTCTGTGACCCCTCCATTCTTTCTTGGGAATTTACCTGGTATAATTAGATAGAAATTTTTATGCCATTTGACACCCGATGTTGTCAATATAAGTGCAAATGGAAAATATTGAGAAAAAGCATATTATATGTGTCGAAACGTTCAGGTCTGGGGAACCCTGCCGAAACGACTAAAAAAGAGGAGTCGCCACTAATCAAAATTCTAAAGTGTGATTAGTCACCTAATGACCTCCTAAGCCTAGTTAAACCCAAAGCTCGGCAATGGACCCACTAAACTTAAAGTCTGGTCTTACAACCTAAGCCTAGGTTCGGGAGTCTGTTACGCTTGGGGAAGTATTAGCACCCCCGAGACGCCCATCAAACGACGGTACCTCTAGTCTAAACTAAATCTAATTGGTTTAACATTAAACAGTTGCTTTTATCTTTGATTATTATCAGAAAAGGGTTATAAAAGAAAATAAAATTATTTTTTGAACAAATGTCGAGAATTCGAAGAATATGACCGAACGATCATCGATCAATTCTGTTTCGATTCTCTTTCACTGTTTATTCTCTTGTTGAATCCTTTTCTCTTCAAAAAGAAATTTTGAGAAATGCTATGACAAAACCTTTTGTTTTTGTTCTTAAAGTCTTTTGTTTTGCTTTGAAAAACTTCCATTTTAATCTTTCCTGACAGGGTGAGAAAATTTTTTCTTATTGTTATGGAAAATCTTTTCCATCTTTTATTGATATTCTAACCTTGAAACTAAGTTTGATTTGAATTTGCAAGCTTCTGTTTAAATCTTAAAACACTTGATTACCAATTTTAATTCATTTTGAAAGCTGAATAAGAGAACACTTACTTTTGAAAATGCTTTTGAAGAAAAACGGTCTTTTCGTATTTTCTTAACTTCATTAATCCTAAACAGAAAAGAAAGAATGAATGCAGATGATGCATGAACTGGTATATTTTAATTATCAGTAAACAGCAGTATACTTGAAATTAACCCGAGACCCTTTCCACGCATTATGGGGGTATCTCGGGGATAATCCAATCTCGAGCGGGGACCAAGAATTCGTACCCGAGTACATTTACTTGGGACCCACCCCTCATCGTAAAAATGGTTGCTTACTGAATCCTATTTAGCTATCTCTCATGAATGGCAATTAAAATGCATAAAAGATCGTTTTTTAATTACATGCATTAACACAAGTCTACCCAAAGTCAATTTCATAAACCCTTCCCACGGATTATGGGGGTATTCACGGAAGAGACCGGTCTAGAAGGAACTCCCAGAAATTCGTACCTGAGTACATTTATCTGAAAGACCCTTCATCTCGGCAAAAGACGAATGTTAATGCATTATGAACATAACAAGGTGACATACAACATGTACTATATGAATGCCCATGATTAAGCTCTATTTTACCACTAATTACTAAATTATTACAAATCCCAATGGCTTAAAATAGCCGAAAACTTAAATAACAAATGACTTAAAACAAAAACTTAAGGGCCAAATCGGACAGACTGGGGACCTTTCTGCACATCAAGTAAACAATTAGCAAAGTTCAGGGATCAAAAAACATAAATTAAATGTCAATAATGTAAATCAGGGACTAAGGTGAACACGAAAACAAACTTAAGTCTTTATGTGAACAAGAAAGTAAATTATAATGCTAATGTGAACTAATTGACAAATGAATTGATTAACAACAAACCCAAGCCCAAACGTTTTTAAATCCCAATAGAAATATTGAAGCCCCAAACATAAAAGAAAATCTAAAAAACCCTAGCTTATGTAAGCAAAACAAAATCCAAATAAATTAAATTAAAGTAACATAATTACTATTCTAATTTCAACCCTAGCTTATATCAATTACCAAGTTAATATTTTTAAACCTAAATTTATTATGTAGAATCTAATAACATATTTAAAGTGAACAAACCCTAGATTAATTATGAACTAATTTTCAAGTAAAAATCTAAACTTTAGATCAAAAATCCAACCTTTAAACAAATCCTAACTCATGAAAGTTAAACTTTACATTTTAGACAAAGATTTAAACTTTGAGTTAACCAAGCTAAATGTTAATTAAATCTTAACTTAACATAACAAGCAAACACCTTTAGACCTAAATTTATTATGAATAACTTAAAACAAACTTATTTATCAAAAGTAATCTCTAACTTGAAGCAAAACAAGCCTTAAATCGACTAAAATTACAATAAACAGCACCAAATTGCATGAATCAAATCAGAAAGGACTATATGGATGAAGGGTGGAACTCACCAAATTATTTTGTGATTTCCTTATCCTAAAATGGCGCCGTTCGATCACAAGGACCCTTTTTTTTGTCGAGCCTATTTTCTTCTTCTCCCTCCTTCAGCTCGCTTTCTTCTTCTTCTCTTTCACTTCACCATTGTTGTTCACTAGGGATCTATCTCTGTTGATCACAAACTCGACAACTTTTGACCCTTCCAAACCCAAAATGAAGCTTACTCCCCCTTACCCATGACAAAGCTCAAAACTGTCATTGAAAATGACCAAGCTGTGAACTCAAAATCACGATCCCGGTAAACTAAAACCTCAAACCACCACTCTGTTTCACGATTTCGGCCTTTCAAACCCTAAGCTTCATCTTAGCCCCATTAATTTGAAGAAAACCCTTTCATTTTGTTAAACCCCAAATCACTTTATATGAACCCTAACTTTCTAGCTTAAAGAGAAAAGGAAGATCGCAATGGAAAGAGAGCCTGTGAGTTCTTTTTTAGTGAGCCAAGAAGAGGATTTCAATGAGTCGAGGGAGGAGGATTTTCAGTGTGTTTTTTTTTTGAGAAATTGTTCGATCGATCCCCAGAGTCAAGAGTAAAGATTTTTCTCTTGTGAAGAAATCTCGGAGAGAGAGGCTGTGTGTGAGAAATGTCAGGAGAGAGTTCAAGAACCCGAGACTATAAAGAGACAAGAATTCCCCTTTTTTTTATCCCCTATCCCCGCTTTTTTCTCGTTAACTGATTCTCCTCCCTTGTATCAGGTTTCCAATTGGGATAAGGATGAGGAAGAATCTGCAGAGCTGGCGTGGGCAATGAGCTAGGGGATGAAATCTTCTCTCCATTTTCCAATGAGGTAAGGCAATTTTTGTTGTGGGTTTATTTGTTTGACAGAATTGAAGACTTTTGGCTTCTTTGTCCTTTTGCGTAATCTGTTGGGGGAGAAATTTGCTGCCTGAATGTTGATTGGATATCCATAAGCTTGTAAAAACCAACCTGTTAACCATCAAATGCCTCCTTGATTAAATGTCCCTGTTTTGTCCTCAAATATGTACCTATATTATTGTATGTGATTTCCTGAAACTTTCCATGTACTTGCTGCTACCATCTTGTACTCTAAGGAATTTTTCAAAGTAATGTATAAAGGCATGAACAAATGACACAATTAATTTGGACAGACAATGATGGACAATGTTTCTAAATTTCTCTTTTTGGCTTTTGGCAGTTAATTTGGTCATCTTGACAGAAAATGGTTTATGCATTTCTTTGCCCTTGGATGCTTTGAAAAACAATCCGATGATGAAATTGGGTATGACTTCATTTTGCTCTTGTAATTATATGAGCATATTGTTCTTGTTTTCTTTTACTCTGCCCATTGTTATGTGAAAATGAAATGCTTGCACCAACCAATATTTGCCTGAAGAAAAATGCTAGTTGTGATATTACTGCCCCTACTTTGATTTATGTGTTGAATTGCTTAATTCCTTGGTGGCCTGTTGTTGCTGAAATATCCCTTTCCTATCCAGTGTTTTGCTTTCCTCGCGAAACTATGTTGTCCGTTGTGATACGAAAAATGCTAGCTGCTCTTGCTCTTAATTTATGAGCTGAATTGTTTGGCACGAAAAGGATTTTTTTACAACTAGAATTATGGGCCATGTGCAATGTGGAAGCTGCAAGTATATAGCCGTTGGCTTTTCAACAGAGCTTAAAGCAAGCTTTGTAATTTTAGCAACACATAAACTAAATTCTTCTTTTCTTGCTCGCAGGCTTGGATCAACAAGGGAGAGTAAAGTAGAAAACAGAAGTTAGATTTCAAGGAAAGACAAATAAAATGAGACCATGCGACCTAAACTTGTATTACTCCATTTTTTGTATTTTTGTAATATGTTTAACATAAGGTATAAATGAAAATATTTTTGTGATTTTATGATTTTTCTGTTTTTATGTGCCTTTGTACAAATGTGATGTAAAACATATTTTTTGTGATTATTTTCAATTTCTGTATTTTTGATCTTTTTGTGCAAACAAAAGTAGAAGAAATTGGGCCACTATCAACCAGCAAAAGGCCCAAAAGCAAGTCCAAGTACTAAATGCCCTCAAGCTAAAATGCCTAAATGCAAGCCCAATGCCCAGAAAAAGTCCAAAATTCAAGGTCAAAAATGATGAAATGATCATCCTAAAGCAAATGATTAACAAAAAGGCTTGGCCTAATTCATGAAAGAGAACTCCATTACAAGGATGTATGCAATGCGAACACCAACCGATTAAAATGTCTAAACAAATTAAAATGCCTACTGATTAAAAATGGATGTGTTATACAAAATGCAATCTAAGGAGACAAGGGAAATATTTTGTTGGGTTTTGATATTGAAATGTAATGCAAATGCTAAATGACAAAGATGTTATACAAATGGGCAAATCTACTAATGTAAAATAAGAAAGTTTATATTCTAGATAAAAGGATATACCAAAAATGGGTGTCTACAGCTGCCCCTCTTTGCGAGCTTTCCAATTATCGAGAAGTATGCAAATAAGTAGTTTGTGTACTTTTTGAGAGTTAGAAAGTGCACAAAGACGTAGACACCTGTTTTCTTGGAAAGTTGTAAAAACCTTAATCAACTTGAAATCTTGAGAAAACACCACCCCAGATTAATTAAAAGGAATTGAAAGAAGACCTCCCTGGATCAATCGAGTAAAATCGAAGAAAGACCACTCTGGGTCAAATGAAATACTGAAGAACGACCACCCTCGATCATTCTGACATAAACTGAAGAAAGACCACCCTAGGTCAACTGAAATAAATTGAAAAAAGACCACCTTGGGTCAACTGAAATAAATTGAAGAAAGACCACCCTGGGTCAATTGAAATAAACTGAAGAAAGACCAC
This sequence comes from Corchorus olitorius, assembly GCA_001974825.2. Classification (NCBI taxonomy): domain Eukaryota; kingdom Viridiplantae; phylum Streptophyta; class Magnoliopsida; order Malvales; family Malvaceae; genus Corchorus; species Corchorus olitorius. The sequence goes on from AWUE01014200.1 coordinate 23,869, forward strand.
CCTAGGTCAACAGAAATAAACTGAAGAAAGACCGCCCTGGATTAATCGAAATAGACTGAAGAAAGACAGCCTGGGTCAACTGAAATAAACTAAATAAAGATCGCCCTGGATCAATTGAAATTAACTAAAGAAAGATCGCCCTGGATCAACTGAAATAAACTAAAGAAAGACCGCCCTGGGTCAACTAAAATAAACTGAAGCAAGACCACCCTGGAACAACTGGAATAAACTGAAGAAAGGATAACCCTGGATCAACTGAAATTAACTGAAGAAAGATCGCCCTGGATCAACTTGAAATTAGCTGAAGAAAGATCACCCTGGATCAACTTAAATAAACTGAAGAAAGACCACCCTGGGTCAACTTAAATAAACTGAAGAAAGACCACCCTGGGTCAACTAAAATAAACTGGGGAAAGATCGCCCTGGATCAATTGAAATTAAATGAAGAAAGACCACCCTTGGTCAACTGAAAATAACTGAAGAAAGATCGCCCTGGATCAACTGAACTTAACTGAAGAAAGATCGCCCTGGATCAACTGAAATAAACTGAAGAAAGACCATCCTTGGTCAACTGAAATAACTGAAGAAAGATCGCCCTGGATCAACTGAAACTAACTGAGGAAAGATCACCCTGGATCAACTTGAAAACAACTGAAAAAAGACCGCCCTAGGTCAACCGAAATTAACTAAAGGAAGATCGCCTTGGATCCATAGAAATAAACTGAAGAAAGACCACCCTGGGTCAACTGAAATAAACTGAATAAAGACTGACCTGGGTCAGCTGAAATAAACTAAAGAAAGACCGCCCTGGGTCAACCGACATGAATTGAAGAAAGGACCACCCTAGGTCAACTGAAATAAACTAAAGATAGACTTGAAATTAACTGAAGATAGACCGCCCTAGGTCGATTGAGAATCCCTTAAGAGAGGTCGCCTTGGATCATCTTGAAAACAATTGAAGCAAGACCGCCTTGGATCAATTAAAATTTTGAACATCAACTAGGGACTAACAAAGATTTAGTGTGGGGGAATTATGATTTAGCCAAAAACAACCCTATTTTTATGATCATTGTCTTATGCTTTTTGCTATTTATATGTGTATTTTAACACTATTTTATAAGTATTTGTGTTTTTAGGTCTTGAAGACAAGAAAAGTGGAAACTTATTGTTTTTCACTCTTTTTGGAGCTATTTCAATGACTTTTTACTCAAATAGGGACAAAACAATTTTGAGTATGGATTTGGAGATTTGAAGTTCGTGATTGAAGATTTATTGAAGATAATTTGAAGATTTGAAGACTATTGAAGAATTATCTCAAGAGGCAAGAATTGAAAATTGGAGCTTAAATTGCGAAGGATTGAAGACAAGCCATGAATAAGCCCTAAAGTTAAGGAATTTTGGATATTTTATATGGGAAAATACTCAGCCCATATAAGCCCATAATTGGAGTTAAAATCCCAATTAATGCCGCCTATATCCAAGGAAAAATCCAATTCCCGCTTATTCCCCGCTTCTAGTCCTAACAGGATTAGGATTCAGCGCAGTCTCGGTAGAAAAATCATAACTTTCTGCTCAGATGTCCGTTTTAGGCCCATGAGTAGTCGTTGGAATGCTAACTCCGAGATCTACAACTTTCCTTAGAAGTCCAAGACCTAGTTCTGCCGTTTTCAAGCCCAAAATCGCACTCGAAGTCACTTCACGAATCCAGAATTTTCAGGATCCTATTTTGACTAGGATTTTGGTTCTAGGAAGACTTTTAAGCCAACTTGGTTACCAAGTCAGCCTCTAAACCGTCCTAGACTCCTTTCCTACTTAGAACTGGAATTCCCAGGGTTATTTCCACTATAAATAGCCACCCTATGTAACACAAATCACAATACCCACATACCACATAGTTTTAGATTTATTCTTCTAGTTTTTAGGCAAGGGTGCCGCCCCCTCTCTAGCCCTAGAGGAGGATTTCGCCCCCTTCAAGTTTTGTAAGTGTTCTTAAGCCTCTCATGGATTTAGGAAAATCCTTGAGGAGCTAAATTCTTAATACTTCTTATCCTTTGGTGAATTCAATCAATTAATATGGTGAGATTTCTGTTCTTATAATTTGGTATTTTATTTTTGATAGATAGCATGTTAAACTCTGTTTTAATTTACAATCTTGATTTTTATTGATTTATAACGTCCGATAAAGAGATAATTTGAAAGATTGTTGGCTAGATCAAACAATAATGTTGACGCATGAGTTTGATTGTGTGTAGCGAATTGATGACGATTGATTGGGTTTGCATGCTAGTGATTAGATTTATCTGGTTGCTGTATGGTTTTACTTGTTAAGCATGTGTGAAAGAACTAATAATAGTTGCTCTTAATGCTTTGTTTCATAGCAAATCTTTAAGTCTTGACGGGTAATTGATTAGCTAGGAAGTAAAAGGGGTAATTTAAGTCTTGACGGGTAATCTTATCTAAATAGCATGTTAGGGTTTCCCTAGACCAGTTATCATCAGGGATTTAATATTGAATTTATCTTTTAAATCAAGGACCCATAATTAATTTGATTGTTTTCTGCCATTGGAGAAGAAGTATGCCTTTTAATCATTGTTTTCTTTCTTAATTGCCATAGATTTAGATTTAATTTACTCTGCTTTGTTTTCTAGTTTAATTTCTTTCTTTTTAATTGTTATTTTTAATCCCCTGTTTTTACGCAAAGCTTTTGAGAGATTTTTAAGGATTGTATCTTCGGATAAGGTCTACTCCCCTTCTATGTGGGATCTACCCCTGCTTACCCTATCTACATAGGATTTTGTGTGGATTATTTTTATGATTGCTGACGACCGATCAGTTCACAAGGACATTCTCACCTCCAAGTCCAGGTTGGATGGTTCCCTGAGGAGGAGGAAGTGGAGGTGGAACTTGTTGGTTGTTGATCGGTCGTCAGCAATCTTAAAAATAATCCCCACTAAATCCTAACTAAGTAGATAGGGCAAGCAGGGGCCGATCCCACAGAGAAGGTGAGTAAACCTTATCCGAAGATTCAATCCTTAAAAATCTTTCAAAAGCTTTGCGTCAAGACATGGGATTAAAAATAACATTTGAAAAGAAAGCAATTAAACTAGAAAACAAAGAAAAATAAATTAAATCTAGATATATGGCAATTAAGAAAGAAAACAATAATTAAAGGGCATACTTCTTCTCCAATGGTAGAAAACAATCAAATTATATATGGGTCTTCGATTTAAAAGATAAATTCAATATTAAATTCCTGATGATAACTGGTCTAGGCAAACGCTAACATGCTTTTTAGATAAGATTACCCGTCAAGGCTTAAATTACCCCTTTTAATTCCTAGCTAATCAATTACCCGTCAAAACTTAAAGATTTCCTATGAAACAAAGCATTAACAACAACTATTATTAGTTCTTTCACACATGCTTAACAAGTAAAACCATACAACAACCAGATAAATCTGATCACTGGCATGCAAAACCCATTGATGCGACGTCAATCGTCATCAATTCGCTACACACAATCAAACTCATGGGTCAACACTATTGTTTGTCTTGCCAACAATCACTTAAATTACCTCTTTATCGGCCGTTATAAATCAATAAAAATCAAGATTGTAAAATAAAACAGAGTTTAACATGCTATCTATCAAAAATAAAATACCAAATTATAAGAACAAAAATCTCACCATATTAATTGATTGAATTCACCAAAGTATTAGAAGTATTAAGAATTTAGCTCCTCATGGATTTTCCTAAATCCATGAGAGGCTTAAGAACACTTACAGAACTTGAAGGGGACGGAATCTCCTTGCAAAATCATAGGATTGCAAAATCCCCTGAACCCTTGCCTAAAAACTAGATCTAGAAGAGAAAAATAGATCTAAAACTATAATTGTCAATTGGTGTGTGTTTTGTGTTACATAGGGTGGCTATTTATAGTGGAAATAACCCTAGGAATTCCAATTCTAAGTAGGAGAGGAGTCTAGGACGGTTTAGAGGCTGACTTGGTATCCAAGTTAGCTTAAAAGTCTTCCTAGATTCAAAATCCTAGTCAAAATAGGATCCTGAAAAATTCTGCATTCATGCAGGGACTTCGACGTAGATTTTGGGCTTGAAGATGGCAGAACTAGGTCTTGGACTTCAAAGGAAAGTTGTAGATCTCGGAGTTAGCTTTCCAACGCCTACTCATGGGCCTAAAACGGACATTTTAGCAGAAAGTTATGATTTTTCTACCGAGACTGCGTTGAATCCTAATCCTGTTAGGACTAGAAGCGGGAATAAGCGGAAATTGGATATTTCCTTGGATATAGGCGGCATTAATTGGGATTTTAACTCCAATTATGGGCTTATATGGGTTGAGTATTTTCCCATATAAAATATCCAAAATTCCTTAACTTTAGGGCTTATTCATGGCTTGTCTTCAATCATTCGCAATTTAAGCTCCAATTTTCAATTCTTGCCTCTTGAGATAATTCTTCAATAATCTTCAAATCTTCAAATTATCTTCAATAAGTTTTCAATCACGAACTTCGAATCTCCAAATCCTTACTCAAAATTGCTTCTTCCATATTTGAGTAAAAAGTCATCAAAATAGCTCCAAAAAGAGTGAAAAACAACAAGTTTCCACTTTTCTTGTCTTCAAGACCTAAAAACACAAATACTTATAAAATAGGGTTAAAATACACATATAAATAGCAAAAATCATAGGAAAATGATCATAAAAATAGGGTTGTTTTTGGCTCAATCAGTTGTTCACCTCATTCTTGATCACTTGCTGAAGAGGTGGCGCAAGTAGGGCACCAAGCAGTTGTTGATTTTGCCCCCCGAGTCCAACTTCCATCTTGTTGATAAGTTGTTGGATGTTCTCTTGGGAGTCGGCTCTTTGTTGAGCCAATTGTTGCACTATGAGATCTTGAGAGGTGTTTAACCTTTCAAGAGACTGGGCAATGGCTTCGAGAGCTCGCCAAATGTTAACACCTGTCTGCTTAGGAGGAGAGTCCTCTTCCTCCTTGCTAGTAGAGCCATGTGGGCTTTGGCTTGAGGAGTCTTGAGGCCTCTTGTCTCCGCTCTTAGGTGACATAGCTGTGTTGTGTAAAAAAAAACTTAAAGGAAATTAACGAAAAAAGTACAGAGAGAGTAGACCTTCAGGACGCTAAAGTGAGAAGAAAAGTTGTTGTGTCCCAGCTTGAACGTTGAAGGGAGTTGTTGGTATGGACCTAGGAGGCGGACACCTTGTTGAGAGACTGAGAGGAGAAGAGTCGGGATCGCCGACTATGTAGAGGGAAAAGAGATCTGAGGCCGCCAGAGGGAAGACAAGTTGTTGTGTCCCACCGAGCGTGCCAAAAAGAGATCTTGGTACGGCCGAAGTGGGGCAGTCCAACGTAGCACGAAAAATTGAGAGTGAAGCCGGGGATTGCCGACTAGGGAGAAAGAAACTTCCTGGAGACGCCAAGTTGAGAAGATAGGATCTTTCTGATGTCCCACTGGGCGTGCTAAAAAGAGATGTTGCGCCAAAAATCAATTGCTAGAGTTTTCGCGGAGAATCCTTTATGACAGCATAGGGGCGTGCCAGTCAATTTGCTGAAATTGACAAAGAGGTTGTAAAGAACTGGATCTGGTGTGCGGAGCAGCAGATTAAAAGATCAGAGCGATTGTGGGGACTAGATCAAAGTCACACCGGAGCATTTAAATCATTGGATCCACAACAAATTGTTTTCCATAACTGGGCCTTCCTCTACTTTTCTAATTGGATCAGATCTGTGAGATCTGTGAGATTTGTTCTTGCTTGAAATTCAAAGAAAATAACAAGTTGATTGTTATTTATGAAAGAAAAACACGGGTATAGTGTTTTTGTGTTCGGAGACAAGATTGAAACAAGAGAAAAACACTAAAAAAGTGTTTGAATGTCTTGAGACAGGATCTAAACAAGGAAAATATGATGAACGAGTTAGAACTCGTGATGAACAGGAGTGAAAATGGCGCATAGCCAGAGAGAAAATAAGCACGGAGCTTGGTTTTTTGCGCGGAGCAAGTTTGTAGCTTCAGGAGCTAGTTTTTTATTTATCGGGAGAAATGTTTGAGATCAGAATCCTGTTTGAAGCCTTGGAATGGCCTCCTTTATATAGGGGGCGGCATGGGCCTTGAATTTAATGGGCTTGACTTGCTGAAGAAGGCGAATTCCTCCTCCTAGGTAGATGACAGCCTCTAGGAATGTGCAGTGAAGCTTCTTTCTTCTTCTGATTGCTTCCAACTACTGAGGAGAGGGAAAAGGAGGTGCTATGGCGTCACTCTCATGGATGGGAGATGGAAATCTTCCTCCTAGGTAGTTGTCGAAACGTTCGGGTCCGGGGAACCCTGCCGAGACGACGTTGGTAAAGAAGGAGTCGCCACTAATCTTTTTTCAAAGGTGCGATTAGCCACCTAAGTCTAATGAGGTCCGGTGCTTGGCATGGGACCCACTATACCTAAGGTCTGGTCTTACACTTCAGCTTGATTATGTCCTTTTCCATCACCCTCTGATCAAACTCCAATTGTTGCACCCGAACTTCCAGTGGACTGCCCATACTTCCTCAATAATTCCAGACTTCTGACAAAACAACTGAATTGATGCATAACAAACACTGAATAAGTGGTATTTACACATGATCTCGGTAGACGAACTATGTACAAGGATGCATCAACTCAAAAATGATTGTGATAATGCAAGATGGATGCATGAACGTATGTACAAATGAATATTATGATACTTTGACCAACTATAGGAATGTGTATGATAATACAACATAACATGGCAATATATATTGATAAACAAATGAATGTCATAGATATGCATGATCAATTATGGAACATATGAATGCATGAGGATGCAAAAATGATGTCATGATACGTAAAGATGAATCTTGCAACACAAATAGGTTATGCCAATGCAGGTGCAAAAACAAAAGGGAAGAAACAAAAAACTCGTTAGTAACTGAACATAAAAATATCGCTAAAAATCTTAAAGAAAAATCATGCCCCTTTTTATTCTTGAATAACAAAACCCTTTTATTTTCCCGAAAAATCAAAAGGACGAAAATGCCCTTGGGGCGGGTGGTCTATTTATTGAGAGTAAAAGGGCTACTCTCTCTACAGTCCTTATTTCTAAAAACGAGAGGTAAGGGTAAGAGATGTTCCTTATGTGTACCAACTTATATGCTGGCTTGGTCCACCCACACCTAGAAGGTTCCCAATTTTGACCCGACAGGGTCTCATTGGGTGGAGGTCTTTCGCACAACCTGCCCGGGGACCTGGTTGGTCCCACGAAGGCTCGCTTATTACACCTCCCAAAATCTAATTAAGGTGGCCAAAATGCAAATGCAAGATGCAATCTAAGTGACGTGTGTGAAGGAACAACCTACCATTACCCTAAAACTACACCTGACAGACCTAGTAACTAACCACAACCAGAGACAAAGAAACAACAAGATACGGGTGAAGATAACAGAAATATCAAAGCATAAAAGCGGTAAAACATTAAAACAAACAAAACAAAACAAACCAAAACAAAACAAAGCAACCATTTTATTAACCCTAGATCTTGTTTAAACTACGTGAGGACTGACTCTCTAAAATCCCCAGTGGAGTCGCCAAGCTGTCAAAACGTTCGAGTCCGGTGAACCCTGCCGAGACGACGTTGGTAAGAAGGAGTCGCCACTAATCTTTTTTCAAAGGTGCGATTAGCCACCTAAAGGCCACCTAAGTCTAATGAGGTCTGGTGCTTGTCATGGGACCCACTATACCTAAGGCCTGGTCTTATAACCTAAGTCTAGGTTCGGGAGTCGATTACGCTCGGGGAAGGATTAGCACCCCCGAGTCGCCCGTCAGGTGACGATACCTCTAGTCTATCTAGATCTATTGGGTCGAAAAGGAAATTGGTTGCTTTTAATGCTTGGTCTTGATTATTATTAGAAAGGGTTATGAAGGAAAAAAAGAAATCTCTTTAAAATCAATGTCGAGAATTCGGAGAATATGATCGAACATCGTCGATCAATTCTGTCTCGATTCTCTTTCACTGTTTGCTCTCTTGTTGATCCTTTTCTCTTCGAAAAGGATATTTTGAAAATGCTATGACAAAATCTTTTTACCATTTGATTTTTTCTAAAAACTTACCAATTTTATTAATTTCCAAAATCTTCTTTCGGATTTCTTTATTTTCCAGAACCTTCTTCTGGAATTATCCAAACTTTTATTTTCCAAAATCTCCTTTTGGGTTTACTTAAAAAGGGTTCTATTTGAAAATGTTTACCTTGAAATCTCTTAATTTACTAATTTCTTAATTTTGAAAATCGAATAAGAGAACACCGACTTTTGAAAACTGCTTTTTGGAGGAAAATGATCTTTTTGTATTGTCTTGATTATGCTTAATCTTAGAATGAAAAGTAAGACTGAATGTAGATGATGCATGGACTGGTATATTTTAGTCTTTTAATTAGTAAGCAACGATATACTTGAAATTAATCCGAGACCCTTCCCACGCATTATGGGGGTATCCCGAGGATAATCCAATCTCGGAGCGGGAACCAAGACATCGTACCCGAGTACATTTACTTGGGGCCCGCCCGTCATCGTAAAAGATCATTGTTTACCAATTCTTATCTACCTAACTCGTATGAATGACAAGTAGAATGCATGAAGGATTGCTTTTAATTATATGCATTAATACCGGTCTACCCGAAATCAATTCCATAAACCCTTCCCATCATTATGGGGGTATTTAGGGAAAAGACCGGTCTAGAAGGAGCTCCCGGGAAGTCGTACCCGAGTACCTTTATCCGAAAGGCCCTCCATCTCGGCAAAAGACGAATGTTAGTGCATTATGGCAAGGTGACATATAGCATGTGTGACATGGATGTTCATGATTGATCTCTACTTTAACGCTATGCTAATCACTAAATTATTACAAATCACAAGGTCTTAATCAAATCGAATTAAACTTAAAGGAATTTGGAAGCTAAGGGTCGACTTGGACAACTGAGGACTTTTCTGCACATCAAGTGAACAATTAGCGAAGCTCAGGAATAAAAATCACAAATTACATACCAAGGATGTAAGTCAAGAATCAAATTGTATCAAAGATCTAGCTAAACCATAAATCAAGGGCCAAAGCAATCATGAGAATAAGTGGAGTCTTTGATCAAATGGAAACAAAATATTGGACATGCATGAGTCAAATTGAATCAACCTAAAAATCAAATCTTTAACCTCAAAATTTCCATTTTTCAAATTGGAATTAACTTACACGAGTTCATCAATTTCTTTTCAAGTTGATCTTGATTTAAAAATTTGATCTTTAGCCCCAAGTTTACTTTTTTCCAAAATTAAAGTTAACCCAAAAGGGTTCAATATACCACTTTCAAGCTAACCTTAATTTAAGAAAAATCTTAACTTTAAGCCAAGATCCCATTTTTTCAAACCAAAATTAGCTCAATTAGAAATCAAGAAATCAACATAAATCATTTCTAAATTAAAAAATCAATCCTTTAAGCAAACACTTAATTTTTAAGCAAGTTCAATCCAACCATCATTTTTATTATCTACTTCATGTTCAATCCATGCAATTCACAAATAAAAACAACATTTTTAACAAGAAAGCTATCACATTTGAGTCTTAAATCAAAGATCTTCATCAATATTCATAACTTGGGAGCTAACAAAATAAATCTAGTTCATTTATTCATAAAAAAAAGGATTAAAAGGCAAACAAGGACATTCAAGTTAAAAGCATCATAAAAGGCAAGCTTAATATAAACCAGAAAAGGGGCAAATCGAAGCTAGCAAAAACACACCTTAGTGCGGCGTCGTTTCACTCCATTATAAGCTATTAGTCAGCAAAACTTTTTTTCTCTCTTCACTTCTTCTTCTTCAACGCTGCTTTATTTTTCTCTTGATAACCCTAGACTCTTATCTTCCCTTCCCCTGAATCTTAACGGAACCTAAACAAAATTCCCCATTTTTGAACACAAATTGTTTGAATCTTATATCTTGACAGAGAAGCACTAGAATCTTTAAAAAACCAAAGGAAACAACAATCAAAAAGGTGTCATCGCAGAATTCGGAAGCTAAGAGTTGAAGGCAAAGCGATCCTTGGAGCTAGTCAAAGATTTTGTCCCCTTGAATTCGCTACCAGGCCCTCTCATTCTTTTTGCTTCTTTGTTCTCTCTTTTTTTAAAAAAAAATTTGCAGAGGAAAAGGGTAAGAACCCTAATTTTCGAAATCATTTTTCTCTCTCTCAAAATCCTCCCCTTTCTCTCACCAAAATCTTGATATTTAAAGGTCAAGACCCAAATTCCTTCCCACCGTAAGATTCCTCTCCCCAAATTATCTTACAGTTCTTTCAATTTTTCTATTTTCTTCAATTAATTCCCCTTTTTTTTGTTGGAGAGCAGGTGAGAAACGATAAGGTTAAGGCCTGTTTTCATGGTGAGCTGGCGCTTGAGGTTCAATTAGTGATCTTTCCTTGGATGTAGAAGGCAATGGGAATGACGGCAAGGTAGTTTACAACATCCTGAAATTCAATTTTCATAAAATGATTTGTTTTCTCCTGAAATTCAGTGTTGATAGCTTGCTGCCCTTATCCCGTTTGTCTCTTTACATGATACAATAAATCTAGACAACTTTGTTGAGCTGGCTATCTCTTATGGTGAATACTTCTTTTCCATCCTCTGTAACTTTGCTGCATTTCCTTACATTCTTTCTTTTTACCTATTTTTGTTTTTTCTACAGGGTTTGGAATTATTTGGCTGGGCCAATCCAACTGCCAACAAAGGTTTTGGAGCCAATGACAGGCTGCCAACAATTTCAGGTAGGCTTATTTTCTTCCCTTTCTGAAAACTACTTTTCATTTGAGCCCGTGTTGTCATGCCCTGCTGATTTGGAGACTTTCATGCTGGATTTTGTCATGTTTAAGCTTTCTTGGCATCTTTTAGCTTATTGCATTTGCCTTGAACTTGTATGGCGCTGCTTTGTTCAATCTCCTATGCCTATATACTGCAATGAGTGATTTGAGCTGCTGACATTGCTTGAATTCCCTTGTTAATTTGTTAAAGCAAATGCTTGCTTACTTGCTGTTGGAGTCATTTCTGCAGCTGTTTTCAAAAAATCATATCTCTTCCATCTTAACTCCAAATGACGTGTTTCTGCAGGCTATGGAAAGCTTGGAGAGTGCTCTTCGATCTTCATGAAGACTGTTTTGGCAATTGGAGTCATCTTGGGTGCCAAATTTGAAGTCTCCTCCGGCTGCAGCTGCTGTCCAGGATTTCTGCAATTTTTGGAGGCCTGGACTGCGGGGCCAATATCTCCCTCATCTCGAATCCGAATTGTGTCATTCTTGTGCCCAAATTGAAGCCCCAAGAATCCTCTACAACTTCCGTTTACAAAGTTTTTTCGTTTGAGCCCTCCAAGGTAATCAAATCTGCACACTTCCGGGACTGCGCTGTTGGCAACTTGCGTTGGCTGTTTTGCTTTGCTTCTAATCTTGTTTTTTTTCTTCTTGCTTTATTTTCAGGAGAAAGAAAAAAATCTATGTAAGCTGCTTTTGGATGATGTAATAACAATGTAAGAGGGGAAAACATCTTGGGCCAATATTGCAAATTAAATGCTTTGTATTTCAACCTTTCAATGTAGCAAAAGACATTTAACTCATTGTCCTTTATTTATGCTAAAGTCTAAGCCTAGTATGATGTACTTAAAATTATGTAATATGCATGAAACTTAAAGAAAGAATGTAATGCAATTGCCTTAATTCTAAAATGGCTTGACTATAATACTAAATGAAGATGCGATTTCCAGGATGCCTTAATTCCTACATGCAAAAACTGAAAAATGTTTTACCAAATGCAATTTTCCATTTTTTTGTACTTTTCTTTTAATCAAATGCCATTGCCAAAATTACATACTGGAAAGCAATCCTATTTATGCAATATTAAATTAGATTTGAGCTACATGAATGAAATTAGCTTTGAGCTACATGAACGCAAAATACTGAATTTCTAAATGAAGCTAAGCCATGAAAACATGTAAAAAAAATGGCAAAGGCGCCTATTAAGGTTTTTAGGTTTTTCAATGCAATTTAAATGACTAAAAATGAATTAGCTAATTAAAAGTGAACTCAAAATGACCAACATGCCCCTGGATATGCAAATGACCAAAATGCCCTTAGTGTAAAAATGACCATAATGCCACTGAATGTGAAAAATGACCAAAATGCCCCTTAATTTTTGAAAATGACTGAAATGCCCCTAGGTGATCCTAATGCCAATTAAGCAACAAATTGATTTAAATAAAGGATATAGGACAAAAATGGGTGTCTATAGTAGTTGATGAATAATTCTTCCTTCTTCCTATCACACTTCAACATGCCTTCGTTGCTTCTTTTGTGCTGAAATCAACTAATCTGACTAAGTAGTGGCCTTCTGACATCATGACTTGAACTCTGAACACTAAGGGCACGAAATTATCCATACTTAATCATATTTAGCTCTTCAATTCATGAAAATAACAATTAGTTAAGAAAATGGCTTAAACCGGGTTGAGAAAGCCAGATGTCCTTAACTGAAAAGAATGCAAAAGTTGCAAACGAAGTCGGAATAAGCCAAAATTTCACCAGTAGGATTAGATTATCTCCATAAGACTATGGAAAAAAAATCCAAGTGAATTCGAGCTCTCCTTCATGGTGAACTTGGTTTCACTCCCCAAAATTTCCTTAACTGAAAATCAGGCATAAGTTTTTACACCGATGTCAGAATAAGGTGAAATTTTACCAAGATGATCTACATAGCTCAAGGATCATCATGGTATGGTCCTTGGTAGAAATCGCAGCCTCTAGCCCCTTCAATTGATCAATTTTACCATTTTGTCCTTAATTGAACAAAATGCAAAGTTGTAGTTTCGCCTCCCGGGGAGGGGAAAAGGGCTAGGCGATTTCTCCATTATGCTAGGTCCACTATATTGAGGAGGTGTAAGGTTGAAAATCTCATGCCTCTCTCACGTAGGTAGATGTTTCTCTTACTGACAAACTTTAGCTCTCTGCCTCCTTCATGCAGCAAGAGAAAAATTACTCTCCTCGAGAAAGAGGGTGGCCTCTCCTCTACATGGGAGACGACTTTAGGCCTTATTATCAGGTCCATGAGATATTTTTCATCTCATGGGTAGATGATGAGCAATTTCCCTTTTTTACTGCTTGCCTCCCTAGTATACAACAATATTAAAGGAAACTGCTTCTGATTGATTTTCTTTGCCACTCTCCTAGGTAGGGGCGGCATAGAGGATAATTTTAATAATAATTATTACAAAATAATTATTATTTATTTAATAATTAATAAATTTAAGCCCTTGTAATTAATTATAAGATTTTCCTAATTCTATTAGAACTAGGGTGGTGCAGAAACCAAGTTTATTCAGGATTTTTGATTAAATCATGACCACTCATCTTAATAATATTTATGTGAAGACCAATTTACCCTTAATTGTAAATTGAGATATAAACAACATTAGAATATTTTTTTATATACTCAAACGAAAAGATAAGAGAAAAAAGAATAGAAAACTGGTGCAATATACTAGAAATTTTTTATGGTACTCACAAACGAAATGAAAAGAGAAAAAGAAAAAAAAATTGTTTTAACTCATGTGTTAAGTATTTGCTAAAAAAAAAAAAGCTCATGATAATTAAGTGTTAAATTTTAAACCACACGAGGCATATTTATTTCACCCCAAATCACAAGGTATATATATGTAATTTATCCTTAATATTATTATTTAATGTTACAATTTCTTTTTAACTTGAAACTACTAGAGATCGATCCCTAACTAAGAGGGGAGCACTGATGTCCAATGGCAATATTACAATTTCTTTAATATATCTTTTATTTATACACCCAATTTCATAAAAACTAAAATCACTAACCTTTTTACACAGCCCATAATCATTTTTTTTGTTTTTGTTTTTTTACAGATATGATATGATATTTTATTAATTAAAGTAAAATCTAATAGATCCCTTTTTTATCAAGATTACATACCGTTTTAAATTTTGGTATGAATCTAATGGGAATTAGTTCTGAACAAATAAAATTTTAAAGATACCCTTAATTAACAAAAAGAAAGTTGAATACCTACATATCTACATATTCGAGAACAGACACAAAAAATACTATTTATTATTTTTTTTTATTTACCATCCGGTATCTAGAGTTTTACTCATTATTTATTTTACGATAATGAGAGAAATTATCTGCCAGCTAATATGTATTTTGGGTACTCTCTTTCCACATTCTTTGCACATTGTACATCATAAATCAACCATGGCACCTTTTTTTTTTCTTTCGGCTGAATCTTCCTAAGCACATTAACCAGAGGCATATTTGTGTAGAGTATAATACTATCATATATATATATATATTAATAATTTATTATAAAATAAATAATAAATAAAAAGCAATAAGGATATGAAGTGAAAATACTGAGAAACTGTTCTAAAGAGTTAATCTCAATGATTTGAGTAATATTTTAGTTAGGTTTTAAAGTCATTTCAATCTTATTAAATTTATAATGGATACCTGTTTCCTACTAATAATCTAACCCATCAGACTGATCTGACCCGTTTTAGATCCGATTCACTTTATTATCCCATGGTCTGTTCGGTGTTCTCCTTGTAAGCAGAAAAAAAGCTCCTAGAAGGGGCGGAAAGACAGAGATAAGAAAACAAGAAAGGGAGAGAATCGGAGAGAGAAATGAGCGAATCAATGGAGAGACAGAGGAAAGAGGAAGGAGGGGAGCAAAGAGAGAAAGAGGGAAGTTGGGTCAGATAGGGACAGCAAAACAGAGCTGGCGGTGAGAGAAAATGGAGGAGATTGAAGAAGAGATGGCGGGAGAAGCAGGGAAGAAGAAAACAAAGGTTGGAGAGAGAGGGGAAGCTTCTACCAAAAAAATATCGACGCAAGAAGTTAAGTTATTTTGTCTTTGTTTTATTTAACGATGGCAATTGATTAACTGATTCACATATTTTCTTTTTATTTTGCATGTCATTTCTGTCTCAAAATTAAGAATCAATGACTTTCATGTGATTTTCAATTCTTTATTGTAGTGAACATAGAACAAAGTAATGATTTTGACAAAATACGATAATCAAAGTGTTCATCCATGCTCCTACGAATTCTCTGGTGAGTTTTGTTACTCTATTATGTGTTTTTATTTTTTTGTTTGGGTGTTTGATTGAATCGATAATTTCACAATTTGAATCAAGATTCTTCTCTGTTTTTTAGTCGTGATAATGATACCTGATGGGTGTCGTATTCCACCAAAAATAAAATCATACAAAACCTATAGACAAGGTAAGTACGAGTCGATCCCACAGAGAACTATTGTTTTAATTACTTTTCCTAAAGTTATGAATTAAACTAAAATGGGGGGTTTCTATGGAGAAATTAACTAAACTAAATAAATAACAAAATAAAATACTAGTGAGATTAAAGAAACAATTAAATAGATATTTCAATTTCAAGACAATCGCACTCTTGGGATAAAAGGATTTGATCCTTGGCATTAATTAATATCTAACTTATAAATAGATGGCGTAGATTAACGTCCTCGACCATTAATCCCTATCTTTCCTTAGTCTTCATTAGTCCTGACTCACGCCCTAAACTAAATCCTAACAGGTGTACTAACCTAGTTCCAATCGTCTACTAGATTCAAGTAACCTATTGCTTTAAGAAGTAGAAAGATCTTAGCCAACAATAGATAATGTTCACTAATATAGGCAACATTCAACCTATCCCCAAAATTCTCTTAGAGGGCTACTCTAAGTTGTTACTAGTGATTCGATTACCTACGATTGCATATAGGAATCTCATCTAACAATAGAAATCATACCCAATTACAATAGATGGCCATTCTAAATAATCAAGCATGAAATCATTCAAATAATTTAGAGAAAATTGAAATACTTACAAGATAGATGAATAAGCGTAGAGCCTCACAAATCAAATACCCAAGAGATTGAAAGTCTCAAAAATTGAATTAACTAGAAAAAAATTACAAAGGAAACAAGAATAGAGAAGATCTCCATTCTTTTGTTTTGAGGAAAAGTGGCGTTGAAACTAAACCTAAAACTTATGAAATTCACATTATAGTCCAAAGCCAAATTCCAATTTCTGGAATTGAAAAGTTCATCCCGTTTTTAAGGCATGCGGCTAATATATAAATAAACCTTATAATTTTGTTTTGGCAATTTTACAATTTTGCCATTAAATCTTTCCCAAGGCCCAATTACATGTCCAACTAGAATTAATTCCAGCCCAAAAGGTTGAGCCCAATCGTGACTTTAAATTTATGCTTTGATTTCTGCAGCCTGTTTCGACCCTGAGAAGGTCGAGTTCGACCCGCTCCAGGTTGAAACACGAAAATTCCAGCTTGTTCTAAATAACTCCAATTTAACTCATTTTGCCTTGAAACACTTCAATATGTACCTAAAACATAAATATGAATAAATTAAGCATCAAGTACATATGAATAGGCACATAATCATATCAATTTAACATATAAAATATAGGAAAATATGTGCCTAACAATACCTCTTTATTTCTTCTTAGCCGACTTAGTCTCTTGGTGGCATTTTGTTGTCAATTTGGATTCGAATTGGCATTATGTTACTAGGGGCAACACGTTTTGAAGTCCCCTCAACTATGTCAGGTAAGTTTCCCCTCTTTTTGGCTCTCGAGTTTTCTGTTAATAAGCTTAGGACTTCTCTAATTAGTGCCTAATTTATAATAATTAATTAATTAGCTAACAAAGATTTAATTTGGAAGGAGTCCTGTTAACTAGAAGTCCAGAATCGTCAGAAGGAATGGTCCTAATTTATAATTAGTTAATCAGCTAACAAAGATTTAATTTGGAAGGAGTCCTATTAACCAGAAGTCCAGAACCGACAGAGGAATGACCCTTGGGCTGGAGCTTTTGTTGGTAAGTTGTCATTTGCTCATTTTCCATTTTTCCTCTTTTTTATTGTGGAAGACTGACTTACCTCATGTTTCCTGTATGAATGGGCACAAGCTAAAAGTTCTACCTGCATTTTTTGTGTTATGTATGACGGCGACAAACCGCAGGGGCGCTTTTAGTCACATTGAAATCAAGAAGGTAATTAATTTGAATTCAAGTCAACAGTTCAAAATTTCTTTCCATTGTTATAAGCAAAAAGTTTTTCATGCACATATCCCTACACATATGGATTGCTTTGGGTGGTGCACTTGGGATGCCTTTTACATTGATGTCAATTCTCAGTGCATCAGAAAAGGGTCATCGAGTAATAAGTAAATAATTTGTTTCAGTTGGTTACACGAATTATGAAATAAACTGCTCTAAAATTGTAACGGTGAACAACACTTGATCGTTGTTTTGTATTTAGGCGGTTACTGAGATCAATGCTTTTCAGTTTTCCCTTAAACTCCTAATCATTGATGATGGATGGCAATATCCAATAAATTAGTTCTTCAAAGAAGGAGCACCACTTATTGAAGGGATACAGTAAGTCATAAACTTGAATTTCTCCTAAATTAGGTTTTTCATTGGAGAAAAAGTACATGCTAAATCTTTAATACAGAGTATCAAAAGCTTATGCTTCATTTTAATTTGTTGCAGGTGGCTAATTTGAGACAGAAAAAAAGGATAGAGGAATTAATTGAACTTCAATTCCAGCAATAAGAATTATATGCACACATGGTCACAAACTTTGAGAAGTTGGACAAATAGTTGATTTTGCATATCATTTTTTTGGGTAAGCTTGCTTCTCTAGAAATCTGTGTTGATTTTAAACTAAATACTTTTAAAACTGCTTAAAAATAATCCATTTGATTTTTTTCCCTAATTGAATTTCTACAATCTCATATACCTTGATTGAGTTCTGCACTTATATTCTGCTTGAGAATGATTTTCAACTGATGGCTACTTTGGCTAAGCATTACTATATAGAAGAAAACTTGCCATTGCCAAATCCAAATCATATCATTTCCAAGTAAACTACCATCAATTCTCTTTTCAGTAGCTTATTATTATTATTATTGATCTTACATGATTTAATTTTTTAGTAGTTATTGATCTTACATGATTTAATTTTTTAGTAGTTATTGATCTTACATGATTTAATTTTTTAGTAGTTATTGATCTTACATGATTTAATTTTTTAGTAGTTATTATTTAATTCTTCAATGACTAATAGTTAATTGTTGGAGGATTTGTGACCTGTGAAATGAATACAAAATGGTATTTAAAAGGAGTGTGATCAGTAGGAAATTACTTATCCAGAAAAAAAAAATCAGTAGGATAAAAAAAATAGCTTATGTTTTTTAACTGCTTTCTTCTCTGTTTTAAGCCGGTAAAGCTAAGTTAGCTGATGGACTTGATGATTGATCAGATTTACGTTGACACTATGTTCGTTGGAAAGGATCCTGCAAGGAGTGTATTTTGTGTAAGTATCTTCTATCATGAGTTTAATAATAGTTCAGACTTCAGCTATGTAACAGTTTCTGTTGCCAAATGGAGCTTTCCAAGATTGATTTTGCGGGTCAGGTATCTCTACCTGGATCTGGAATTTTCAGATCATTTTATTTGGGGTGAGTGGGAGATCTTCAAGTTGGGGTAATTGACCTGTCATGTTTTGCAGAGAGCAGAAAGTGTCGAGGCTTTGCTGTTTGGGTCTTCAACAAAATTAGGAACTCTATGCCTGCTACATATTGCTGCTTTCTTCTATGCCCTCAAAGATATATCTGTTATATTTCTTTCTTGGCACATCCATTTTGAGACTTTCGAGCTACATCGATCTATGATGTAACTGATGTCGTTAGACAAAGACATATATATGATAACTATGATGATGTTAACAATTAATCTCCCACACAACTCTCTATTTTACATTGGTAACATACTGCTATACATTATACTGGAAAACAAATCTCTCGCAGCGATAGCGCACGGGTAAAGACCTAGTTTATATAATATAGGACTAATTAATGTTGGTCTGTCAAACTATAAAACCTAGAAAGTCCTCACTCTTGTCATATAATGCTATACTTTTTCTATTTAGCTATTATTCCCTACTAGATGAGAGACCGCGCGCTACGCTGTGCGAACATGTTCTTGCACTTGGTATGCATTAACCTCTAATTAAGTCATGTGTTTTGATAGATTTGGACTTAAGTAAGGATACAACCATTTTTTTTCGGTGAAAGGATCCAACAATTTTTTTTTTTTTTGATGAAAGGATCCAACCAAATTTGGTCCATCACCAATAACAATAAATTTTATATTTAATCCAAAAGGGACCACTATTTTATAAAATACAAAAAATACCCTTAGTAGCTATTATAAATAAAAAAAATTCAGAAAATAGTGATGGGCTGTACGTATCAACTTGTTAATAGACACTTAAATCAACTTAATCGTACATACAGAGAAAAATTAATAGACAATTAAGGGCAACTTGATAATAGACGCTTAAATCAACTTAATCGTACATATTGAGAAAAAAATTATATAAATATTATATAGATAATCCACCGAAATAACAAATTTTTCAGAAGCTTTTTGATATTTGAAACATCAAATTTAGCTTTCGAGTTCTTCATGAAAGTTGTAGATTACGCAACAACCTTTTAATAGACACTTGAATCATCTGAGTCGGACATCTGGAGCAAAAATTATGTAATATTAAGTAGATCGTCCATTCCCGCTAACCGAAATAACTATTTTTTTGGAATCGTTTTTTTTATATTTGAAACATTAAATTAGCTTTCGAGTCCTTAATGAAAGTTATAGATAATGGAACAATCTTTTAAGAGACACTTAAATCACCTCAAGCTGACATATGGAGAAAAAGTTAAGTAATATTAAGTGGACCGTCAATTTCCGTTAACCGAAACAACTAACTTTTTGGAAGCATTTTTGATACTTGAGACATTAAATTTAGTTTTCGAGTCTTACATGAAAGTTGTAGATCATGGGACAACCTTTTAATAGACACTCGAATCACCTTGATCGAATATCCGAAGTGAAAATTATATGATGTTAAATAAACCGTTCAACCAACCACTTATAAATATGTTATATTATATTATAATTTAAAATGCTAAAAAGTCAAAACTGCCCTTAAAGGTTTATGATAATAACAAAAAAACCAAAAGTGAGATGACTAAAAGACCAAGGTGAATAGTAACAAAATGAATGTAATGATTATTCACCAAAAAAGAAAATGAATGTAATGATTGGGTTAGGAAAAAATTTGAGGTATTTTAGTAGTTACACTTCTTACTATTAGTGTTTTTTATAATAATACAAATCTTTTTCCTATTTGTTAGTTTTATCCACATTTAATTAATAAATATCTTACTATTTGTTAATAAGATAATTAAAATAATACTCCTATTATTTGTTGAGATTTAAATCCAATTTAAACTAGAATATCTGATTATTAGTTAATTTTAGTTATATTAGGAGTTTAAGTCCCACCAGAAGTTTAGTGACTTCATCTGGTGGTTATAAGAACAACTATTAGAGAAAAAAGGTCAAGCTCTTTTTCTTAGAGAAATATTTACCAACAGAGAGTTAGTCAATAATGGAGTTCCACGAATTTACTCCTAGGATTTAGAGTGTGGACTTTGGGAAGACACTTGTTGTCTTTCACTTGACGGACTAAGGAAGACAAGAAAGTTTTGCTCGTAAAAGAAGCAGAGGTTCTTTGTGGGCACGCTATTATCTTTGTAAGTCCGCTGCTTAATTATATACATTTTGTCTAACATTGGTATCAGAGCTAGATAACATGTTTTCACAAATGTGTTCATTGTTCCCTTTTTATTGGTGTTCGCGCCAGAAAATCTCTTTGGAGATCTTGGTGAAAGGGTACCGAGGCTGCCAATCAATTTTGTACAAAAATTGATAAAAAGAGCAATGAAAAGTAAATATTCAATTTTATCTTAAAAATTGAGAAAAAGGTGCGAGGAAAAATAAAGATTCAATTTTGTAGTAAAAATTGAGAAAAAGTGCAGGAAATGTAAAAGATTGCTTTGAGTGCAGCAACATAAAAATAAATCAAACAAGTTGTAGATCCTGAATCAAAGTCACACATGAGTGTTTAAATCATTGATTTCAGATTCATAAATAAAAAGGATTGCAGTCGTAAAAGGTAAATTTTCTTGATTCATAAAGGAAAAATAACAAGATGTTATTTGATTGCAGGGAAAATGTAAATACAAGAGATGTCTTGTAAGAAAAAGATTAAAATATATAAAAAGATGATTAAGTGTAGAACTTGATGAACAAGATTGAGAAATAAATGAAAGCTCTGAGGCTTGAGGGTTGAAAAATGATAAAGAAAGCACTAGGCTTGATTGTTTGTTGTTTACTCTGTGGAGATGTTTTTTGGAGAGGCTGCTGGAGAGCTTTCAACGTTGGAGGGTGCTCTCTTTATATAGGGGCCGACCTCCTAGGGTTTGTTGCAATCCGACGGTCAGAAATTATCCCTTGTTGATTCTGCATTATCTTCAGCATTTAAATTCTGATTTAAATCGCATTAATTAAGGAAAACTCCACAAAATCAGCCAAGAGAAAATCCACCACGTTTTTTACTCTCCCATGTGATAATTATCACATTTAATTGCTGAAATTCAAATTTAATTGGCTCCAAAATCTCAGTGCAGCAAGCAGGGGTGGAAAACCAAGTGCGGAGAGGCCAAATGGTGCTGAAACTGACTCCAAATGCCACGAAACTTTAAACATGATCAATTGGAAATGGAATTAGGCTAAATATCATAACACTAAGATCATATCACAAAAATCATGAAAAATCGATTAAGGCAATGACTTAAACCGAGCTCAAACAACCATACTGTCCTTAATTGAATAAAAGTCAGAAGTTATGAAAATGGTGAAACATGGCTCAATTCCTCCATATAGCATCAATATTGCATGAAAATCAAGCTTTTGTGCCAATGGTGAAATCGCCATGCAAAAAATGTCTCGGGATTGGATTCTGTCCTTAATTGAAAAAAATGTAAAATTACTTCTGAGCTCGGAATGAGCTGAAATTTGGATAGAGTGTTCTTCATGATATTCTGAACAACTTTAATAAAGGACATATGCCCGAATTCGTTCATCTTCAATCTCAATTTGTAAGCCCTAATCCCATTGTCCTTAATTAAAAACTATGAAAAGTTTATCCCGGAGGGCTCAAATCCGGTTTTAAGAGCATGGGCTGGCCTGACCCAGTTATGGAGTAAATGCGGCGGCCTTGCTGTATAAGAATATTTAATTCCTTTAATTTCCTGATTTCCATGATTAATTTAGGAATAATTAAGGAAATTATATCAAAATTTAACTATTTCCTTATTGAACTTGGCGTAGGGTGGACTAAATCCAACCATCCATAGGACTTTAAAAGATCAAATCTTGGCCATCCATTATGAGCAATTACCTGATTACCTTGGGTGTAAATCATGGTATAAACAATGCCCCCTAATCTTTATTCTTTATTTAAGAATTAAGATTATTTAGAGTTTTATTTGCTCTTAATTTCTCTTTTGCCGAAAATCCCTTCCTCACTTTGCCTCATCTCGACGTCAATCTCCCTTGCTGCTTCCCATCGCAGTTTCTCTCTTCCTCCAAGCCTTGCCTCATCGACATCATCATGGCCCCAAAGGAAACCAAGCCATCGGATGGCCATAATAGCCATAATCGAATCATCAAGTCTCATTCGGCCAAGGAGAACTCTCGTGATGATTCTGCTAAGTCCTCCTCCAAAGTAAAGCATGTTGTTTCGGGTTCCTCTGCTCGAAATCAAACTATTGCACCTTCCTCCAAACAGCCAAAATTGAAGTCTATGGTGGTACAAGAGAAATCATCCATCATACAAAGTAGTTTTTTATCCAATTATTGTTCCAATTTTTTCAAAATTAATTGGCTTGGATCAACCACTTAATCTTGCAAAATATTTGTTAATTTTTCTAGGCCAATCGGCATCCAATTGGTGCCAAAATTTTGCACTAGTCGGCTTGGACATGAACCCTAGCCGAATTGAATTTTTCCATGTGGCAGATTTATTTTCGAATAAAGCTCTAAATTTTTGCATGATGGCCGAATAAATGATTTTGGCTATAATACCAAGTTGCATGCAATTAAGGCTTTAAAAGCCTTATAATTTTGCATCTCAAGATACAATTGCAATAAAGTTTGCAATTTTGCACCATAATTACAAAATTGTCACCAACGTATATACATACTGTTTAGGCAGATTCAATTTTGCTTTCAAATTTCAAGTTTTCGCATGTTGGCCAAATAGCATAATTAGGCCATGATCTTTAGTCTCATGCGATTAAGGGTACATAAACCCTAGCACTTTGTTTGCCGCACATCATTCTCAATTTTGTATTATGAGGGCTGTAATTTTTGTACCATGCACCATACTTGTTATTTGTTAAAAAATTCTAACAAAATTTTCCTTATGTTGGATGCAGATGCTAACACAAAGAGTGGTGCAGCAACCAAGGACAAACAGAAATCTTATGAAAATTCCTTAGATGAACTTGAGTATGCACTGACAATTTCCCATGATAGAATGGAGTACCATGGTGACTTTATTGCCAATTCATTCGTTGGCAAACCTTCCAAGGAAGTAAGCCAATATTTTCCTTTGCATCGAGGGGCGCAGCTTCCATTCCTTATCAAGGATCGCGATTGGAATATGTGGCTTACCAAACCTCCATCTTGGCCAACTGGTTCAAAAGGGTGGCCTGAATGGGTTGATAGAATTGTGTTGCACTATAGGAAGCAATTAAAGGATCAAAACTTGTTAACCTTTGTTCAGCTTTCCAAATATGAATTCCAATATGATGGCACTCTTTTGGCTGCACTGTCTTGCTATTGGAACAAGTGTTGGAACTCCTTTTTCTTCCCTTGTGGGCCAATGTCTATTACTTTGATGGACATTGTCGCACTTAAAGGTCTTCCTTGCCATGGGGATGGCATTTCTAGCGCCATGCCTATCCATCCAGATGAAGAAAATGACTTCACCATTTCTATGCCCAATGGTGCCAAAGCTACTTTTGGAGTCTTCATTGGTGCATGTGCGAAAACCGGTGATGAACCTCCTAGTGCGGAAGAACTGACAGCCTTCATGTTATGCCTGATTAGCAAATTCATGGCATGTTCTTCTTCAAAAGGTTGCAATCACGAGCATATTAAATTGGCAAAGATCATGGCTTCTGGTAGAAATCTGGCTCTTGGGCAATTTGTTCTCAGTGCGATATATACAGAAGTTTATTCAATATCTTTTAAGATAAGACTACTGCACCGAATGGTCCTTTGTGGGTGGTGCAGCTATGGGCTTGGATGTATTTCCCTAGCTTGGCACCAACTAGATATCCTTCTCTTGCTAAAGCTCGTTGTTTTGGTGCTTTCTACCTTGGTTTGAGGCCAAAGCAAGATGAACCTAACTTCATCTTTCGATATTTCTGGGACTTGAGAGATCATGTGTTCTTCATATTCCAGCAACGTTCCATAGGACCTTCTTGGTTCAAGTTATGTCCTACACTCAAAACTTCTGAAGTGGTGAAGCAGGTTTGGATCAATTACCTTGTTAGCATTCATCTTCCATTTGGCCTTGAAATCAATGGGAAAATCAAACCAAGTTTCGAACTGTACTATCCTCCCTTGTTTAGTAGACAGTTTGGCTACACCCAGAAGATTCCTGCACCTCCTCTTTTCTCTAAAAATCGGTGCTGCCATCTCAGAGATTGGTTTTCTGACAAGAAAACTTATTATGATGCCCACCAATTGATGGAGGGGAAACGAAGAAGTGAAAGATTCAACATCACTCCCCTTTTTCCTCAAGCTGCACCTGATTTCTCTAAGTAGTGGTCCAATATTTGGAATGAAGTGAGTAGTGAAGGTGTTGAAGCAGTGCTTGCTAGGCTCAAATTTCCTCCAGGTACCTTTCTTCCTTGTTTTCTTTGAATAATTTTCACCATTATTTGCTTCTTTACTTAACTCTTTCTTTTGCAGCCAAATTGTTTCCTGCACTAAGGAAAAAACCAAAGAATCCTACCACACCAAAACGTGTTGCACCTTCCAATGGAGAAGATGGTGGTAATTTACTTATGAAGTAAAAGAAAGGAGTGTCAAGTTCGAGCAAGGAAGCTGCTCATGTTGACTTGGATGGTGATAATGGCGTCACTTCTCCTCCTTTGGTGGTATCATCGCCTTAGGTATGTGTTTTGAAATGCTTTCTTTAAATTCATAGCTCAAATTATATGAATTTCACCCAATTTTTGCTTGAATTTATTCCAATCAAGGTGGCAAAAAGTCCTTCACCACGTGAACATGCTGATGATGATTCACCACCTTACTCTCCTCCTCCCCTTTCTCCAACTCCCATGGCTTTGGAAAATGGCCAAAATGAAGTTGATTTAATCAGAAAAATCACACAAGATGATGAAGATGGCCATTCGGATGGCACCACTTCTCTTGGTAACATGGATGATGATTTAGCCAAGGTGCAACCCGATGATGAGGAGTTGGCTAATATCTTGAAAGATATGAGTTCTAATTCCCAAGATGGTGGCAATGTTATGGATCACCTGGATGAGGTAAATTTTCTTTCTCCATTTGTGACTTTAAACATGCACCATTATGGTTTGTAAATTTTTACTTTTGATAATTTGGTGCAGATGGCAAGAGATCCAATTTCTGACTTTGATGCCACTAGTGCTGCACCATGCTCAAATGTTGAGATTAAACGGAAGGCTGCTACACCTGCACCAAAGGCTTCGACCAACAAGTCTCCTTCACATGATCAAGTAAGTTTCTGCACCTTACTTCTTTTCTTCAATTCAGCAAACATGTTATTCCCAAATTTAATTTTAGGTTTATCTAAATGTGGCATCATCATCTCAAAAAGCAACTTCAAATTCTTCTGATGATGAAATTTTGGTGGCACCAACTCCTTTAGTTAAATCAAATGCTTCTTTTCCTTCGGTAAGAAACAAAACTTTATGCAATTTATTTCAAAACATTGAAATTTACAAGTAAACATACTTACTTGGTGGTTTCTTTCAGGATCCTGCTGCACAGGCTAAGAAATGTGATTCTTTGAAGATATTTATCTCAAAGGCTCTACCAGAAGCTTCAGGAATTTTTGCAGCTTCATGTCCTCAAACTCCTTCAGAATCTGAGTTGGTGAAAGCTCTAAGTGGCCTTAGAAAGCTTCTTACGAATGTCAAAAGTGCTACCGATGCTGAGTCCCTAGATGTTTTTTATGGTTTTGCTCTTACTTTGGCCACTGCACCTGAACTTGATGAAAGAGAAGTTCAGTTTTGGTACAACTTTCGCAGGCATCTTGAGTTGTTTCTTTCTAAATGGCGCCCCGCACTTGCTAAGTTCAATGAGTGTTGCTCCAAACAGAGGCAGTATGAAGGTCGGCAAGCCAAGCTTGATTCTGATGTCTCTAGAGCTCGTAACTTGGTTCCTCTAAGCAATGAAGAGGCTGCACTTCAGGATGAGCTTGATACCATCATGGCTAGGGCGGTTGCCATTAAGAAAAGACTTGCTGAATTGTCCTCCGAGAGAGAGAAGTTGGCTTTGCTGGATTGTGATCACATCATGAAGGAAGCTGAGGATCTTGCTAGGTCCAGAGCCAATTATGAGAAGGATTTCCTTGAAAGTCTTATTGCTTCTTATGCAGATGAATACTTTTCTTGGTGGCAATTTCTTCCTAAATCCCTGGGTAAGAATAAGAAGTAGGATAGAAAATATGGTTATTGCACCACTTTGTGATTTTGGTGCTTATGGATAAATAAATTTGGTTTATGCACTTTTCATTTTTGAATAATTGCAATTTGGATTGGTGGCACATGTTTTTTGCGAACTATGAATTTTATGCATAAGTGGCTAAGTTTATATAGCCAACTAGAGATTTAATTTTGAAATATTTCCTATCTAATGGCTTATAAATTTATTTTTAGCTATATAGATCTTGTTCATGTTTGATTATGGTATAAATGTGGTTAAAATAACCAAAAATTGATGAATTAGGGTAATGACCTTACTTGCAATTGGTGTAAAGCCATAAACTTTAAAAGATTTCGGCCTTGTACTTCGATTTAGGCCAAAAATCAAAGCTTACAAATTAAAGCTTTTCTTCTTTTGGTGATGGTGCAAAGCACTTTTTGTCACTAAAGATGGTGTTAAGGCACACTTTCTTTCTATTTAGTCACCAATTGTAACTTTTGCAACAAAACAATATTTTCCAATAAAAATTAAAGGAAAAATATATTTGTTTTATTTAAAAGCCGCAAGTACGCACTTGGGGCGGCTATGTCCACTAAGCGTTTCTAAGTATCAAACTATACGTTGGTGAATAAAATGGTTGAGCATTGCTGCACTGCCATAATTTCCACACCATCATCTTCATGAATTGGTTCGAACTCAGGTTCCGATACTGACTTTGCTTCCCATGCACTTGGATAACACTTTTTCAAGTATCTACCATTGATGAACTTTGGGTGATATTTACTATCTTGAGTTTCGAGCCAATAAGCACCATTATTTAGCACTTTCCTTATACGGAATGGACCTTCCCATTTAGGTGTCCATTTTCCCAAGACTCTATCTCTTTTACCAATAGGCAAAGTAGCTTTCCACACCAACTCTTTTGAGCTTGCAAATGATCTAAACCCGGTAATCTTTTTGACTCTGCATCTTCAAGATCAATCATCATGGATTCATTGTATTCCTCCCAAGTGAAGTTATTTTGGAATGCTACCTTGGCCGACTTGGCCAAGATTTCTACTGGCACTATGGCATCATGGCCATAAGTGAGACTATAAGGACTTACACCAGTGCTGGATCGCTGAGACATACGGTATGCCCATAATGCCTTTGGTAAATGCACATCCCATTTGCCTGGTGCATTCTTGATCATTTTCTCAATGATAGACAAGATTACTTTGTTGGAGGCCTCGGCTTGTCCATTAGCTTGCGCATAATATGGCGTAGACCTTGTAAATTTGAGGCCATACTCTTTTTCCATCTCAACAACTAGCTTGCCATCAAAGTTGGTGCCTTGATCCGTGATCGGTCATCGGCAAATCATAAAAATAAAAATCCCAACAATTACTAACTAAAAATAGCTAGGGCAAGTAGGGGTCGATCCCACAGAGAGATAGGTTATTATTCTTTTTCATAAAACAAACAAACAAAATAAAGAAGGTATTTAAAGTAAAATTAAATCAAATCAAACTAATAATTAAAGCTATCTAAGAAAATAATCAAGAAAATTAAACAAAAAAATTAATTAAAAGCAGAGAATAACTTGAGAAAATAATTAAGAGAACCCTCCAACATAGAATTAATATCCCTCTTGACAACAATAACATGGATCCTTGATATCTAAAGATTATGAAAACAAAGGATAGCTTGCTTGGAATTTAATCCTAAATTACCTTGATTAGATAAAGCTCTTGATCCAGTGTGAATTATCCCTTTTTATTCTTTAAACAATTACCTCTTAATCCGGTGTGATAATTACTCAAGAATAAAGCATTAAGATCTAGTAATTTACAAGCACAATGGACAATTAAAAATTGGTCAAAGATTCTTAAACCCTTGGAAGGAAGATCCTTCGCTTCCAATTGCTACCAAACAATTAAATCCGAAGATCCTTCAAGATTTTAATTTAGCTAATGCTACTTAATTTATCAAGAAAGTGCGCGCTTCAATCTATCAAAACAAGCAACATAAAATTCATGCAGAGATATTAAGAAATACCCTATTAATTTTCATATAAAAGCACAAAATCTCACCATGATATAAGTCAAGAGATCAATTAAATTCTAAATTGGAGAAAAGAAAAGGATTACTCACTCATGAATTGAGTGAGCATCCAAAGAATAAGAAGAAGAAGAAAAACTAGAACTAGAAGAGAAAAAGAAGAGGAGAAAATTGTGTAGATATTGTGTGTGTGATTTGTGTTACATAGGGTGGCTATTTATAGTGGAAATAACCCTAGAAAATCCAATTCTAAGTAGAAAAGGAGTCTAGGACGTTTTAGAGGCTAACTTAGACTCCGCGTTAGCTTAAAAGTCTTTCTAGAACTAAAATGCTAGTCAAACTAGGATCCTGAAAAATTCTGGATTCGTGTAGGGACTTCGACGGCGTTTTTGGGCTTGAAGATGCTCGAACTGGGTCTTGAACTTCAAAGGAAAGTTGTAGATATCGGAGTTAGCTTTCCAACGCCTATTCACGGGCCTAAAACGGATATCTGAGCAGAAAGTTATGATTTTTCTACCGAGACTGCGCTGAATCCTAATCCTGTTAGGACAAGAAGCGGGAATATGCGGGAATTGGATATTTCCTTGGATATAGGAGGCACAAATTGGAATTTTAATTCCAATTATGGGCTTATATGGGCTAAGTATTATCCCATATAAAATATCCAAAATTCCAAAGCTTCCGGACTTCTTCATGGCTTGTTTTCAATCCTTCTCAATTAAAGCTTCATTCTTCAATGCTTGCTTCTCGAGATAATTCTTCAATGATCTTCAAATCTTCAAATTATCTTCAATAAGTCTTCAAACACGAACTTCGAATCTCCAAATCAATACTCGAAATTACTTTGCTCATATCTGTGTAAAAAGTCATCAAAATAGCTCCAAAAGTAGTGAAAATCAACAAATTCTCAATTTCACATCTCATAAAGACTCGAAACACAAATATTAATAAAATAACATATATTTAAGCATAAATAGATCCAAAAACATAGTAAAATAGCCATAAAAATAGGGTTGTTTTTGCCTCGATCATATTTTCCCCCACACTTGAACTTTGCTAGTCCCTTAGCAAATCAATGTGTAAGTTAATCAAAAACCAATTTTTCAAGAAATGAATTTGAATTCATACATTCATCAAAGAATCAATTCAATCATGAAATCAAAATAATAAAGAATAATAATAATACTCAATCCAAAGATCAAGAAACAACAAGCATCATCATTCTTAAGTAGCCATAATCAAAGTAGCTTTAATCACTTACCATTCTTCACTTTCTATAACTACTTCTTTCTATTAGTTCATGTTTTCCTCTCTTTCTCCATTACTCAAAAGATTGCAATGTCGTGAATATAAATCAGGGGTCATTGTGGGTTATAATAGATTTTCAAGGGTAATTGTTTTTAGAAAATTGAGGTTACTAACCTCGAAGTGTTCATGATTTGGGGTTACTAACTCCCATTTTTGAGGCTACTAGCACTCTAGAATGACTCCTTTTATTTTTTCAGAGGGACAATATTTCTGTAATTCCATGCCTCTTATCCTCTTTCCAAGGGTTACTAACTCCTTTTGTTTAAGAAAAGAGTGACAACAATGGATTTTTTTTTATTATTTACAGAAATACCTCTTCTCCTCTATCATGAAAACACTTCTTTTTATGGAAACAAATTTTTTAATTACCCTTTTATATAAGTAGTCCCCCACACTTATTCTTGACATATATCCATGACATACTTTCTCAATCATAATTTCAATCAAGATTGAAGACAAGTTCTAGAAATATATAATCATAGAAGCAATTTATTGATAAGATCATATTACAGACTTCAATTATACCTAATTCTAAGAAATCAAACATCATGATATAACTCAATCAATAAATCAAATATTATTAAAATTCTAAGCATTCATCAATCATAATCAAATCAATTAATCAAAATATGCATGAAAATTCAAAAGGTTTGAAAAATTCGAAATTTTTTCATCAAAAATTAATTTTTCGAAAAATTTGTCAAAAATTGGGGAAAATAAGATTAATCCAAAAACAAAATAAGATTAATCCAAAAACAATCAAATTCTATCCTAGGTTCTCATGCAAACAAGGATTATCATATGACTCAATTATTCGAGTAATAACCCTATCAAGTATTCACCCCCCCCCCCCCACACACTTGAAATCACATTGTCCTCAATGTAAATACGCATGTGTGTGTTGTGTCCCTCATAAGTGTGATGACTGTGCTAATGAAATACTTGACTCACAAAGAAAGTATGCATCCAATCAAGTAATTCAAGCAATTCAAAGCATTAATCATGGAATTCATGGCATATGAGTCATTATAAAGATCTAAATCAAAGCATAGAAAACATAAAAAAGAAATACAAACAACTAATTCAAATCAAGGAATAGGCAATCAATCAAGCAATAATCATTGAAAGAAAAACAATGCAAAGAAAAAGTAAATGGAGATGAGTTTAAGAAAGCTTCTCTATTTATGTGGCACGGGCTAGTGGTGGCATGGCGTGGATGGCCGGTGGTAGGCTCGATCATAATTCCATCTTTTGCTCCTCTCTTTTGGGCTTTCATTTGGTTTCCTTTGCAAATGGTCAAAATATAAGCTCTAATTGTTCGACTTGTTTCCTTAATTTGGAATCCTAAAAAGAAAAGAAAAAACAAAACTAAAAAGAAAATTAATATGTTAGTAAATTCTTGGGTTGCCTCCCAAGCAGCGCCTTTCTTTAATGTCTTTGGCTAGACTTTCCTTCCTCTCCCTTTGTTAGGGTGGATCATACCACTTCAAAGCATAAAGCAAATATGATGAGATTGGAAGAATATGAGCACAAAAATATGAAAGATAAAAGAAAAGATAAGGAAAGAAATCACCAATTTTGTTGAGGGCGACTCCATGAATGGCTATGAATGACAATGCCATTTCTGTTGCCGTGATCGGTTGATGTAATGGGGGCTTCCGACATTCTTGATTGGCATTACTCTCTTCGTGCCTTTGGAAAGTGTTCTCGTCTTGGCAAATTATCTTGTCCTCCAGAAAGAATTGATCCATAGATATCCTTTCCGCGTGTTTGATATCTTCAAAGCATTCAGACTCAAGAAGTTTGTTGATTCCCAAGAAATCTTGATCTTCATGTTCCAAAAGCTAGTTGTCAACAGAATTCAATACGATTGTGTCTTTTGGCTCGAGATGTCCGAGTTGCTCATTATCTGGTGGCTCCTCTTTGGGCTTGACAAGTCTTGGAGGAGAAGGTGGAGGGATGTCCATCTTGATATCTGCTTTCTCAATCTTGGGGACTTCCATTGGTGGAGTAGGGACGCCAGCCATGCTAGGAACACCATCGTCATTGAAGAAAAATTGAGAGAAGTTTGTCGAATCAAGTTCATATGGTTCAAAACCATCCCTTGTTTCACTTGACACTCCTTCAACTTCCTTCACAATTGGAATGTCGGCAACATCATGAAATTCACCTTCAACCTTACTTGGTTCACGATGGACGGGTTCCTCCCATGATGATGTCGCTTCGATCGATGCCTCATGATATTCCCTTGTGCTTTTGGCTACCTTTTCTGGCGTCAGGACTTCTGCTTCCTCGATTTCTTCTTCATCTAGGCTCCTTGTAAGTACCAAATCAAGTTCATCTTCATGGTGGAGGGATTGAACTTGTTCAAAACAAACTTCAATGGCATCAATGGCACAGATAGAATGAATCTCAGCAGGAAATTTCATGGCTTCATAAATATTAATTTCAATGAGTTTCCCATCAAATTTCATGCTGAGTTTTCCATCGTGGACTTCATATTTTGTTTTGGCTGTGGCAAGAAAAGGTCTTCCTAGCAGCAACGACAAATGAGGTAGATGATGGTCATCTTCACTCATCTTCAGGATATAGAAATCTGCAGGAAAAACAAAATCTCCAATCTGCACTAAAACATCCTCGACTAAACCCTCAGGTTTAATGTTAGTTCTATCAGCAAATTGTATAGTCAGATCAGTTTTAGTCACAAGTTCAATTTTCAATTGTGAATAGACAGAATAAGGCATGATGTTAATCGGAGAACCAAATTCACACATTAAATTAGGGTTCATAAAGGGGAGAATTGGGGGTTCTTGATTGAAGGAGTTTTACCTGAAATTAAGCCAACCGATCGAAAGAAGAAAGGAAACACAGTAAAACCCAGGGATTCAAGGTAGTTCCAGCAGCGGAAGCTTCATGATTTGAGCTTTTAAGGTTCGGGTCATTAATCGATCTCAGAAAAAAAAAAAAGTTCAAAGATTTGGCTCGATTTAAGGTGGTAGCAAGATCGGGACAAAGAGATTGAGTCGATTTAAGGTGGAAGTTTGCTGAGTTCACAACGACGATGGTAGTTTACTGAAAAGGCGAGGACCTCTGTTGGTGTTGTTCGAAAGAAGGTTCGAAGCGAAAAGGAAGAGAAGAAGAAACGAGGTCGATAAAAAGGACCTGTAAGCCGAACGACGATGTTTCATCGGTACAATCCCTTTTCCCTCTTTTAATTTAATCCATCTATTTACGAAATCTTGCAAATTGGTGCCTCATGTTGCTGTCTTGGGCAATTTAGGGTTTGATTCTTGATGCTTTAGGCTTTTCATTGATTTAATTTGAAATGTTTTCTTGATTAGT
Source organism: Corchorus olitorius (assembly GCA_001974825.2). Taxonomy (NCBI): domain Eukaryota; kingdom Viridiplantae; phylum Streptophyta; class Magnoliopsida; order Malvales; family Malvaceae; genus Corchorus; species Corchorus olitorius. The sequence goes on from AWUE01014200.1 coordinate 57,363, forward strand.
CATGTGTTTCCAATGATTTGATCTCAAAGGTGATGACTTGATCTGTAAATGGTGAATATGTTTAGTTTTTTAGTTTAAAGCAATGGTCTTTTTTGAAATTAAGCATGTGAAATTGAGATTTATGCTAAAGGTAAATGCTTTAATTAAGAGTTGAATTTCTTTTAGCATTCTTGAAGAATGGATGGTTGTTGATGTTGATTCATGATTGAGTGCTTCTAATACTTTAATTTCCATGCCAAGGTTGTGTCTTTTTGGTTGATTTAAGTGTGTAATGTCAAAGTTTTGGATCTTTATGTTTAAATTGACTTGAAGTTGATCTTTGTTTAAATTTAGCTTCATGAATTTTTGATTGAATTGCCTTTTGTGTTAGAATTCGAGATCTATGGTTGAATATGCTTTGATTGCTCAAATATAAAGATGGGAATTTAATTAAGAGGGTAATTTTGATTTGCAAAGGGGAGTTTTCAACAAAGATTTGTTTGCAAATGAAATTTTTGGTCACACTAAATGAAATTTTGCTTAATGGTGGTAGTTAAGGAGTTTATGGGTTATTTGATTGTAGGGTCTTGATTATTGATTTCCAATTAAGTTAATCTTGATTTGGAAATGGGGTCTTAACTTAAGGTGAATATTTTCTCTAATTGGAATTAGCTTAGAGATGATATGTACGACACTTTGGGCTAATTTCAATTTTAAGGAAATTGAACTTGGAGTTAAGACCTAATTTCTCAAATAGAGGTTAATTCAAAAGGAAATTGACCTTTTAGAATTATAATTCGTCACTTGGTAAATTTAAGTCATTGATTCGCTTTGTTAAGGCGTGAATCGTGTTGTTTTCCTGAATATCGCTAATCGTTTTCTTAGTGTGCAGAAAGGTCCCCAGTACGCCCGGTCTGGCCCGTAGGATTTTATTTCCCTTACTTTTAAATTTGTTAATTGGCCCGATTTGGCCTCGGTTTGTAATAATTTAGTAATTTAGAGTAGAATTTAGTTGCATGCATATCATACTTATCTGTCATTGACTATATCTGTCTACACATCATGCCATTCCCTTAATTCAGTTAATGACCGTAACCCTTTCGAAGAAGGGGCATTCAGTGAGTGATCGAGTTTTCGAGGCCACTGAATGTCTCCGAGGATGAGACGGCTCTTCTCGGGATGCGGTCGGGGCTCAGAGCATATATCTCGGGAAGTGCTTTCAAAAACCCGGGTTACGCGAGTTGACTTTAATAATCGTACTTTGCAATCATCATTTGCATACATGCATTAATTTAGAGGTAGAAAAAGAAAAGACCTAAAAAGAGAAAAAATCAGTAAAAATGTTTTTTTTCAAAAATGAGTTTTCCTCAAACCATGTTCTCTTACTTGTTTCTTCAAAATTAAGAAATGGCTAATTTAAGATTTGTTTTCATGGTAAGCATCTTCAAAAAGAATGTTTTTTTAATTAAGCAATTCAAAAAAAAAGGATTTTTGAAGTTAATAAAATTGGTCAAGCTTTTCAAAAGTTCAATAAGTGAAGTTTTTTTATCATAGCATTTTCAAAATCACTTCTCGATACGGAATACTCAACAAGAGAACAAATAGTGAAAGAGAATCGAGATGGAATTGATCGACGATGTTCGATTACATTCTTCGAATTCTCGACATCGGTTTCCAAAAACGGTTTTATTTTCTTTTATAACTCCTTTTAATAATAATCGATATTAGGATTAAAAGCAACCAACTTTTCTTCTCGACCCATTAGATCTAGTTAGATTAAAAGGTACCGTCACTTGACGGGCGCTTCAGGGGTGTTGATCCTTCCCTGGGCGTAATCGACTCCCGAACCTAGATTTAGGTTACAAAGACCGGACCTTAGGTTTAGTGGGTCCATTGCCGAGCTATGGACTTTACTTAGCTTAAGTGACCTTTAGGTGACTAATCACACCTTAGAATTTTGATTAGTGGCGACTCCATTTACCAACGTCGTTTCGACAGGGTTCCCCGGACCCGAACGTTTCGACAGCTTGGCGACTCCACTGGGGACATTTAGAGAGTCAGGCCTCACCTAGTTTAACAAGATCTAGGGTCTTAATAATAATTGGTTGCATTTTGTCTTTTTCTCTGATAGTGTTGCATTTTCAGTATTTATGGTTGTTTATTGCTTGCTTCTATTGTTTAACTGTGTTTTTCATGTTTTGTTGATTGGTGGTCAGCTGCTAGTTTCGGGTTAGGTTGGGGGGTCCTAGTTTAAGTATGTCGGTAGTGGTAAAGGTTTGTATGTCCCTTCTGTACCACATCACTTTCTGCATTACATGCATCAACTCGAACCCGGGGCTTGAATTTTATACCCTTAGCACGGGGGCAGATTAGCTAACCTTCATGGGGTCAATTAAGATCCCCGTATGGGTTATGTGAAATGCCTCCACTCATATTGAACCCTTTTCAGTGAGCCTGTAGTAGGTGAGAATCGGGGGCCTTACTAGCCTAGCGTGGGCGTCAGTAAGGACAATTTGGGAACCTTTAGAGTCTAACCGAAACTCAGCATATAGAAGTGAGAAAGCCAGCCTGTATAATGCCAAGCCCGTGAGGATGAGTGTAATAGGACACAAAGAAGGGACATTTCCAACCTTTTTTACTTTCGTAGACTTTTCAAGATCGAACCGTAGAACGAGTAATGACATTACTCGCAAATAGAAGACCACCCGCCCCAGGGCCGTTTTTGCCCGATTTCTTGGCTTTTGAATTACGTTACAATAGGTGGGGCCCACTTTTTATTTATTTACTGCAATTTCGAGGTTATGTTTGTTTCGGCTTTACTAATTTGTTTTCTTTGCTTTGCTTCTTTCTTCCTCCGCATTTCTTTTGCATTGCATATAGGGGTCCATTCCGTAGCATTCCCAAGATGAAAAAGAAGCGTTTGAGTAAGAACACATGGGGAGACTCCATCGGGGAGGGGCAGTTTCCTTGGGAAGCACACGAGCATATTAAGAAGTTCTTTGTGGCCGAACAGAAAAGGAGAGGAGATTGCCTAACGTAGGGATTCATTCCGGTTTTACCAGAAGCAGTCGCTCTATCTTTACAGCAAAAGAGTAATTTGACTGAGCTTAGACAGATTTGGGGACAAATGACCGGCAGTCGGAAGACCAGATTTGAGAGTTTGTACGGTCATATCGGAGATCTGTTGAACGTGGAGGTCGATGAGAATCTCATAAAGGCAGCTATTTATTTCTGGGACACCTCGTACAGATGTTTTGTGTTTAATGAAGTGGATATGACCCCGACGGTAGAAGAATATAGGGATATGCTGCAGATTGGCGTAGAACCGGATGGGAAGGTATACTGGGCCACTAAGGATTCGACCTGGGATAGTAACTTGGCAAAGATTCTTGGTGAAAAGGTGGAGATAACTAGGGGAAGAGCACAAATAGAAGGAAAAAGGATAGCAGTCGTTCCCCTTATAGAAATTGCGAAAAAAAGTCTACACGAAGATAAGGGTTTGAAGGTCCTCGCTTTCTCATATATGGGCTGGTACTGTTTCCTATGGAACTCGGACATGTGAATGGGGCGACTATTGATTTATTTGAGCAGGTGACTCATGGAGGTGACCCATCAAGTACAATAGTGGCAGAAACTATGCTTTCCTTGCATCATTGTAGAAG
>AWUE01014202.1:0-20939 GCA_001974825.2 Corchorus olitorius
CTCTCTGCAGGGCAGAGGGCGGCCTCTCCTCTGACTGGGAGACGACTTGGGCCTTGCTATGTATGTCCATGAGGTATTTTTCATCTCATGGTCAGATGGTAAGCAATTTTCCTTATTTACTTGTTTGCCTCCTTATCAGGCAGCAATATTAAAGGAAACTGCTTCTGATTTGATTCTGTGTGCCACTCAACTGGGTAGCAGCGGCATGCACTAGGAATTTAATAATAATTATTCAAAAAATAATTATTATTTAATTAATAATTAATTAATTTCAGCCCTTGCAATTAATTTACAAGACTTTCCTAATTCAATTTGAACTAGGGTGGTGCAGAAACCTAGTTTCTTCAGGATTTTGATTAAATCCTAACCACACATCTTGATTATGATTATGATAAGACCAATTTACCCTCAATTGTAAATTGAGGTATAAACACTACCATAAATAAATCATTTACCTACCAAATACACAAATAAATAAATTACAAACTAAACTCACATTTCGTGAAACTAGAACTCAGGACCTCACGATCCGAACACGGTGCACCTACTAGTTAAGCTAACAACTTAGATGCACTGTGTCAATTTTTTTAACCTATTTTATTTGTGCAATAATCCAATAACATACATATATAGACAATTATACGAGTATATATTATTAAGTAAAGATATTAGATTTGGAAGAGATTTTTTTTTTTGATTAAAAGGAGAAATTTGTGGAGGCAATGCTTGCCTAACTCTTTCTGTAATCCTAATCTGAGGAAGTTTCAGAATTGTACTCTTTAAGAGGATCATAGAATTTTTGGCCAAAAAAAAGAGGATCATAGAATTGTACTCTTTAAAAACAAAAATAAGAGAATTCAAATTAATGTATTTATGATATTTCCAAATCCATTGAATAACTTATGTTTCTTTTTTTTTTTTGCCAATATTAGCTATGAATTTACAATTCATCTATTAGCAAGAAACAAAAATCAGCGAAATTTTTAACCAAAAAAAAATCAGCGAAATTCAAATTAACATAAATGAATTATATATTATTTTAAAATTTATACCAAAGCCATAAAACCTTGATCACTTCACTTGTATCGTATCGTATTTTAAATTAATTTTGATAAACATTTTATACCTTAAAATTTTAAAAAAAGATACGAAATTTTTTAATATTAATTAATATATATATATATATATAAACTAATAAATCTAAACTCAGCTAATACAACTCAGAATGTGAACGATGCTAAAGAAGAGAGAAATTAATCCTTGACACGGTTTTAGCTGTTCGCTAATATTTAATGAAAGGGGCTGAAACGGAAATTTCGGACCGTAACCTTTGACGTCTGTTGACGAAGAAGGAAAGGGTTAAATAAAACTTCAAAGTTCAACTTCAAACTTAAAACCAAACAGCGACTAACTGCATAAAATTACATAAAGGCCCTTATCTTTGGACGGACGTTACCGAACCTAAACTCCAAAGCTTCGTTATCGTTTCTACCGAGCCTCAGTGTCTCTATCCAAATACTTTAAAAAAAATTTTAATTAATAATTCAGTAATTCGACAAACCTTTTTTTTAGATATAAAAAAGAAAAGAAGAAAACTCATCTCTTGTCAATTTCGATTTGTTTCATTTCCAAGCAAAGGAAAAGAAAGGCTTTATTATAGAGTTTAGACTTTTCATTTAAAGCTTTATAAAAGAGAAGCAAAAACACATTTCAGACTCCAGAAAAGCGTCATTTCCAGGTAATTTTTTTATAATACTCCGTTATGGATTTTTTAAATTAATTGATATGCTCAATTCCGATGATAATTTGGGGGGTTTTTTTTGGGGGAGAGGGGTGGGGGTTGAATTGATTCTCCATTTAGTTTGGGATAATTTTGTTGGATTGTTTGGTTGCTGAGAAAATGAAGGATGATGAAACTGAAGGAAATAATTTGGGATGTCTTTTCCTTTCCATTTTCAGTCGAAATTTGAAAGAAAAATGAAATGAGGAAATTGAAGATTTCGAGTAAAACCTGAAAGTTTTGTGGGTAGTTAGTTGGTTTATTTATGTTGGCTTGCTTATATTTTTCTTGGGTATAGCCTGTATGAAGAAAATTTAGAAATTAAATAAAAAAAAGAAGACTTTGAATCATATTGATGTAAATAAAGTAATGAAAATTTGAGGGAGGTGCGGAGAATTGGAATGCTATAGCATCTCAATTCTCATGTTCATAGAAGAAGCTGTTAAGTAAGGAAACTAGAAAAGTAAAAAAAAAAAGAAGGAAAAGAAAAGAAAAGATTTTGATTTCTTATATCTTGTTCAATTCTATGATTTTATCCGAACATTTGATTCTAGTGTCAAGTTTTAAAGTCTACGACTTTGTATGTTAGTTTTTGAAGTGCATTTTGCCATTATAACCATACATATGGCTTTGTTTTAATGAGAATTTTTGCTACATTTTTGTGTATGATCAGGACCTTTCCCTTTGGATAAAAATGGGCGATCATATGGTTTTATGTGTTGACCGTCTCATAACACCTGAAAGTTTGCATTCAATCCAAGAATCTGAGGCTGCTGAATCTTCTGCCTCTTCTCATGTTGCTGAGCCACAAGCTTGTGCTATTGATGTTGAGGAAGTGGATGAACATGGTTCCTCTGAAGAAGAGCCACTTATCCAGACAGTTGAATGCCGAATCTGCCAGGAGGAGGACAACATTAACAATTTGGAGACACCTTGTGCATGTAGTGGCAGTTTGAAGGTATTCGCTTTTTGGGGGCGTTTTAAGATTTCTTTTCGTCTACATTTATGGCATGTCATTAGCTTCAAAATTTTTTGATTACCATTTATTATAAGTACCATCAAGTTCCTATGCGCTGAAGAATTTTTGTGAGCTATGATTGAGTGCCACCATGAAGAAAGGGCTTGATTGGGAATCTTTCTTTTTCAAATGTGATACTTCTTAGGGCTTTTTCATTATATGATTTCATTCATATTTCTTCCTATTTTTGTAGTATAATAGCTGTAGCTGACAAATTTTCATTATTCAGTTTGCGCATAGGAAATGTGTTCAGCGTTGGTGCAATGAGAAAGGAGATATAACTTGTGAGATATGTCATCAGGTAAACCTCTTCGTATGAACTTGGAATTGTTTCTTATCAGTTCAACTATGAGGGAGACTTCTGCTGCAGTTTCTTATTTGCATGCCACCCATCTCAATTTTTGCATATCATGAAAATAAACAAGTGTGGTTTTAGGATGAGAATTTTTACTTTTTTTTTGCTGATGAATCCCAAATTAAGTTATTGCTTAACAGCGATTACATATAGTTGGACATTTACCTGGTTGTATGAACTATGATGTTTTCTGTTGCGCTATTAGAAAGGGAAAATATTTTTATATAGCGGCTACATTCTTCAATTTTTCGATGAAAAGACTGAACGCTTGTTATATGGTTACTTTCCTTATTGTTTGAGCTCCTTGATCTAAGGAAGTTTTTCAGTTTTACTTGCCTATTTGTCTATCTTTTCTTTCTTTCTATTTTTTCCCCGGCCAAAGCCTGTTTGTTTATCTCGACTTGCCATCACATTCAGCTGATGGTTTTGAATATTCTTTTTATCTTTATGCTTGTAATAGTGTTAAATTCACAAAAATATGCTTTTGAAAAGTTGTTTATTTTGGTGTTGCATGGTTTGTAATGACAGAAGAGTGTATTTACAAATACTCGAGCAGTAGTGCTCTGTCCATGTTTAGATTCATTTTATAGTATTCTGATATTAGCTGCTACTTCTTGTCTTTCGCTTCCTATGTGATATATAAAAATATGCTTGTATTTCAGATATTTTATAGTATTCTGATATTAGAGTGTATTTAAAAATACTCGAGCAGTAGTGCTCTGTCCATGTTTAGATTCATTTTATAGTATTCTGATATTAGCTGCTACTTTTTATCTTTATGCTTATAATAGTGTTAAATTCACAAAAATATGCTTTTGAAAAGTTGTTTATTTTGGTGTTGCATGGTTTGTAATGACAGAAGAGTGTATTTACAAATACACGAGCAGTAGTGTTCTGTCCATGTTTAGATTCATTTTATAGTATTCTGATATTAGCTGCTACTTCTTGTCTTTCGCTTCCTATGTGATATATAAAAATATGCTTGTATTTGTTGAAGACCCACATGATAGTTATGATTTAGTATCAAGTTGAATAATTAGACCAATTTACTGATATTTTCCTGCTATAATTTGCAGCCTTACCAACCGGGATATACTGCACCACCCCCTCCCCCTCAATCAGAAGATGCTACAATTGATATCAGGCAAGTCTCAAGTGTTCACTTACTTGCCTATAGATAGACATGATAAATATCAGTGTTGCTCTAACTTTGCTTTCCTTTTCTTTCTCATCTTTTTAATCAATGTTAGTAGTGACAATTGAACTTTGATATTTCTAGAGCATTGATCATGTATGTGAGGATCTATCTATACAAGAAGCTGTTTTATTATCTGTAGGATGAGCTAATTGGCACTATTCTCACCTTTTTTAATCGCTTTTTATGCTATTTATTTATTATGATGATGCAGTGAAGGTTGGACAATCTCTGGTGCTCCTTTGGATTTGCGTGACCCTCGAATTTTAGCAATGGCTGCTGCAGAACGCCATCTTTTGGAGGCAGATTATGATGAGTATGCTGATACCAACGCTAGTGGAGCTGCATTTTGCCGCTCTGCTGCTCTAATTGTAAGCTGTCTTATTTGATAAAATTGAAACAGTTTTAATTGGCTGTTTTTAATATTGGGAAATAATAATAAAAGATTTTGGAGGTTCCTCACTCCTTAGCAATTGTTTTGCTCCCAAGTCACGATCGATAGAGTATCAAGGTTCAAGGCATCTTGTGTGTTATGCACTGCAGTTTCTTTTTTCTGGTTTCCCATGTGTTTTCTACCAGGCAGTTTAGGTTGTTCAGTTTTGTCCTATGTCCAATGTCCTGTGTCCAGAGTAGTTATTTTTGTTTTGGGGGAAAACATGATCACACTTTTTGTTGTCAGTTGTATAAGACATTTTTTTCTGTCCTTATCCTTTCTACCTGATATTAGAATTGCTGTCAACTTTCTGATTCCTTTTCTGTTTGGATCTATTTTAATTCTCTGTTTGTTTTGCAGCTAATGGCTCTTCTGTTGTTGAGGCATGCTCTATATTTAACAAATGGAGATGGGGATGATGATGCATCTACCTTTTTCTCTGTAAGCATGGCATGAATTTGCATAACTTGTTTTTGTAATCTACATTATTTTGTTGTTTAATGCAAAACTTTTTATGCTATATAGCTTTTCCTGCTTCGTGCTGCCGGCTTTCTTCTCCCATGTTACATCATGGCCTGGGCCATAAGCATATTACAGCGCCGAAGGCAGAGACAGGTAATGATTCTTGGTTTTTGAAAAAGATACTGATATTATACTTTAGTGTGCTCTGAGGTTGGTCAGTCTAGGTCACTGAAGAAGAATACTGACATTGTAAATTCTTTCCTTTCTAATATGGGCACTCCACATGGTTGTTAAGGTTGAGACATGAAGAAATATTGCATCAAAACTGTTTGTTGTTGGTAGTTTTATTCATTATAACTGAAAATCAATTAACAACTTCAAAGCATTCCATGTATATACTCGTATAACTTTCCTAGTAGTTGTCATATTCTTGCAGTTTCCAGAAAGAAGCTAAACTGGCTCTTGCTATTTTAGCTGCTTGAAGAGTTTTAAACTGTATTAACTTGTTTCTTTTGGTAATTAATTTAGTTAATTTTCCCCTGTTGAAACAGGAAGCGGCAGCTCTTGCAGCAACTGAAGTTGCCTTTATGATACAGGCCGGCCAACGTCGGGGTGTACTCACTATAACACCAGGACCTGCAGCAACTCCTCATCAGGAGCCACTTCAATAGTGTGACAGTTCTCTCCGGTAAGTGGCAATGGTGGTGAAGAGGGTAGTTTAGTAATGAAACTATGGGTAAATTGTCTTTACTCACTCTAGTAGCAGTGAAAGATAAAGGGGGGAAACATGTTTTCCTCACATTCGTTATGTTGTACTTATAATTGTTATTCTGAAACCCTCAAGCTTTTTCGTTATTATTTTTTTGGGGTTCCTTATTTGAAGGCATCAATTTCACTGTTTATGTTTGTACATAAATCTTGAATCTCATTTCCTTATTTTCACTGCTTGAGGACCTTGTATTCCTGGAGTTTTCACAGAAATCTAAATCCAAACTTTTTCAGACAGTCCAAAGTTTCAGGTGAGGATGAAGGAGACCCTTCAATTTTTAACAAACCTTGTAGTATAGCCGATCATGTTTTGCGTTTTAACTCTACTGTCTATGCAATGTATCATGCTTGTGGAGACGGTAGAGATGATATTGCATTTTTTCATTCATTCTTGTGATATTTTGAGCTCTGCACTTGCGTTTCATCTATAAAATAATGTCAAGAGTAATATATTCGTGCCGTTATTATTTTTTTTTTTTGTTTAGCTTTCAAGTTTAAAAAATTTAAATGATTTCTTTTAGTTTATGTATAGAATCTGAGAGAAAAAAATCGAAGTTGTAGTATATGTTCTCTTCCATTTTCTGACAGCTATTTCCTATTTTATCAAATGAGCTTTCATTTTCTCAAAAGGGTTTAAAGAAGAAAGGGAAAGGAAAAAGAAAAAGAATGAAAAATACTGCTAGCCGTTACCATTGTGAATATAGCTAATTGTTTTTTCTTTGGCGAGAGAATATAGCTAATTGTTTGTGTATATATATTTGTTTAAAAAAAAACGTGTTTGACTAGTGTTTTTTTTTGGGGGCCAAGACTAGTTTATTTACCATTAAAAAGTCAGTATATTATTTTCTTTTCCTCCATTTAACAGACCTTTCTTCTCTTGATAATTGGTGGACCCTGATGAATCAAAATTGGGATATAACCATTGTCCTGGAACAGTTAATCTGGGGTCTGGTCTGGTTTTCTTTAGCGAAAAAAGGTTGTCAAATTCTAGCTAATAATAGTGTAAGGCCCAACCTTGGGAATCTGCAAAGCCACTAAAAACAATTTCTTCTCATTTTTTTTTACGAATCTTTTCATTTAAAATGTATTTGCTTATTGAATTTCATATTACTTTCATATGTTAAATTAGAATTAAACATAGATTCCCATAGATAAGTAAAAGTCTATATTACAAGAGCCTCCATTCCATTATCCTACTACCTACCTTTTAATCCTAGGATTTGAACTTGAGATTTCTCATAAGAAGTTTTAAGCTTTAATCACTGTGATGTCTCATTGGAGACTGATATATATTGAAAGCTAGTTAATTTTGAATGTAGTTTCTTTGTACATAAAGGCATAACGAAGAAATTATATTGTTAGTTAAATTTGCTACTGTCACTCATTTGAGCTTCTTGTATACTAATGATCAAGAAATTTATTATTGTCACATGCAATGTTAATGATCCATGTAATATCGGAACTTCAGAAAATTTCTCCTCTATTATTTCATGGATAAAAGTTCAAATTAGGGCCCCAAACTTTGATGAAAATATCAAATAGGTGCCTAACGTTTAGAAAAGATCAAATCGGTGCTTGAACTTTTCAATTTCAGCCAATTCAGTCCAAAATTTTAGATACGACAAAGCGTGTTTCATACAATCATTAAGAGCACATCATTTCATCAGATAATAACACATGGCGTTTGGTACACGTGCCACTTCAACACACAGTTTAACTTTAACGGCGCATATTTCTCACACATGCTGGCAAAATCCATTTTGGATTGATTTGGCCGAAATCAAAAAGTTCAGGCACTGATTTGACCTTTTCCAAACATTAGACACCTATTTGAGACTTTCATCAAAATTCAGGTGCCCTAATTGAACTTTTAGCCTTATTTCATTCAGTTTCCTTTCTTCTTTACTTGTTTGAGTTTTGTACTTAGTTCTTAATTCAACACATATATATACCCAGGTGTTTTAATTACCATAGCTCTACATTCAGGATGATGTCTCCAGGAAATGGAAATGCATGATGGTATATATGTTTTAGTTTGATGTTTCAGCCACATGGCAAATTCTTTTGATATGCTTTTAGCCTGAAATATTTGAACAATGGATATAGTTATTATGATGAATGCAGATAAGAGGTGATATCCTTAACACGTTTTAAACTTTTGAAGGGAAAAATGATGAAAATTGATGATTTTATAAAGCAACAATTCGTTTTCTTTTGCTTTATAAATGGAAGGATGTAAAGAAAAAGGCACACTCTACTACTTGATTTTATGCTAACACTTCTACCGCTTAGGCTTGGACCACGACCTGTCCCCATCCTTCAAATGAACAAGCTGGGCATAAGGCATATTCTTCCTTAACCTTTTTTCTCTTGAAAAATAAATCACATAACCCTAAATCACATAGCCAAATTAGCTGTATAATTTTGCCAATCACCATGTATAATATTGGGATGATTTCTTTTTTCCTTTCTACCTTCTGAAAAAGGTACTCCCTTCATCCCATATTATCTGTCCCTTTTGGGTCAAAGTTTCCTAACTTTGACCTTTAATTATAAAAAGATTATATAAAAATAAATTTTAAAAAATTATGTTTTGATTAAGTTAAGTCTTAAACTTTTCAAGAAATATTTTTCGAAAATTTGATTGTATATATATTTTTTGTAATTAAAAGTCAAATGTATGATTAGTTTGACCCAAAAGGGACATATAATATGGAACGGAGGGAGTAAGATATATATAGAAAAGATGAGGAAAGATATATATATATATATATATATATAGATATATATATATATAGATATATATATATATATATATATATTGCTACATGAAGGATATTGTTAATGAAAATGATAAAACGTTCTATATATTATTAAAGTTTTGGCTTATTAGCCTTTTTACCCTCTCACTTTTAAAATAAAACTCTTTGAATTTGAAATATATTGTCCTCCTGATGACAAAATTAACATCGGTCAAACTATTAATTATGGTTGACAGACCTGTCATGTGCCCAACCACGTGATAAACGAATGTGACCTATAGGTGAGAAAATATTACTTTTTAAAAATTAGGTGGAATTTTTCTTGCCACGTGGTAAGCCCGTCTACCATGCAAACAATAGTTAACAATCGTTAGTCACATGCAATTACGTTACTAACTTTCATATTGGAAGGGGTGATATGTCTCAAATTCTAAGAGTTTATGGAGCATTTTTATCTTGAATTAGGGTATAGAGAGTAAAATGTCTTAATTTTAAGAGTTCAGAAAGCAAAATTGCTAATAAACCTTAAAGTTTTCTTTTGTCAAAATATCTTCAAACTCCAAACCTCTCTCTATATATATTCTTAAAGCAAGGGTCCCTTGTATATATTAATCAATTAATTTAAATTTGAAGAGAGTAAGGGGAGAGGAGGGTCTTCAATTCATCATGGGTAGAAGAGAAAAAAAAACTAAAGAAAAGTAGGAGGGAAACAAGAAGGGCAAACAAGGGTATGCAGTTTGAAAAGTTTGAATGGAGGGCTATGGTTGGGTTGGGGCAAAAACCAAAGAAGAGAGCAAAGCAAAGCAAAGAAAAGCATAAAGGGAAACCCATTAAGCACAAGGAACCAAGACTGTGATTTTGCTGCATGGAGAGAAGAGCTTGGAATTCTAAAGTTTGGTTTAAGCATAGCATAAAGCAAGTCATTGTTTTTTTTTTTGGAGGTGTTTCTGTTCCACACCCTTCCCACAACATCTCTACTTTTAATGGCTTTCTTGTTACTGTACCTATCTGATTTCTGGCTTTGCTTTGCCCTTGCCCACCCAAAGTCACTTTAGTTGTCATGCCTAATTAAATTCTCAAGTAAAGCCATTAAACTCAACAATATTTCCTTCCCTATCAATATAAGTTTCTTAATTTGAACCCCCCATTTTTATTTTTCTTTTCAGAAAATAAAATCATGGTGCAGTAACTCCTTTTCTTAGTACAATTTGTATAAATACAAGAGCACTCTATTTATTTTTGAGGATAAAATTACAATCAGGATGATATCAATTATTACAATGACATACAGTGAGATTTGAACATGAAATCTTACGGTCTAAGGAGATACACTTGACCAATTGAGACAAATGCTCATGTTTTAGGAGTAAATATGTTCCATTCAAATTGGATATGTGCTCAATTTGATATTTAGGATAGATGGATATAAAAGAAAAAAAGAAATGAAGCCATTGCCATTGCCAGTGCTCTGCTCTGCTCTGCTCTGATCTCTTAGGCTTTGCAGATATATGAATGTAAGGTATTAGCTAGTTGAAGACAGGGAGCAAGAGAATGTCTGCATGGTCGGATGATGTGGCAAGTCGGCTGAGAATTGGTCTTTGTTTGGTAAAAAAGAGCAAGGCAAATGATAGGGAGATGTAGGGAAACCAAAATGAAAAGATACTTGTCTTCCCAAGGATAGTGTTCCAACTATAACTTTTTGTTCAAACCTGTCAGAGTCTTCTAATTCAGCCTTTATATTTGCTTATGATTGAGGTGAATCTTAACTTCCCTACATGTTTCTGGGGCCCCCTCTCTTCCCTGGCTTTATGCTTTTAGTCTTCCAAATCCCATAAAAGATAAACTTGAGACTCATTCCCTGCAGATATAAGGCCATAGGAAGTTTGGCTGGTGCTGTCTCAGACAACATTGTTATTTTTCATCTCATCATTGCCTCTCCAGGAAGACATAGACATACCTCTGTCTTGTCTTCTGTCTCTCTCTTTCAGCATAAAAACATGGGGTTTTCTGTTAATAGGGGGTTTCTTCTTCTTCTAGCTTGTATTAGTCTCTTGGTACTTCAACCTGAAATGGTTTCTGGGCTGAGAAGCATTGATCTTGCTCTCAGATGGGATAAAGGGTTATTACCATTTGTTCGAAATTCGCGGTTTCTCAAGGCTGATGCTGCTGTGGACTCTTTGCAAACTAGACCAAGTTTGGCACCCTCACCTTCAATGATGTTTGATCCAAATCAGTCAGACAAAAGACGAGTTCGAAAAGGATCAGACCCCATTCACAACAGATGTTGACATCATCTATAGCTGTTTTGTTTTTGCATTTGGCAGACAAGAATATTGTGGTTTGTCAGCAAAGGATGTGATGCCAGTTTGAGGCTGTAACTGATGCAAAGAACAAAAAGGATTTCTGCTTTCAGTTGTTTCTCCATGAGGGTTTGTTGGATTTTCTACATTTTTCTTCATTTGTTTCAATCCTCCACCAAAGTTTTTTTTGTTGAGCAGAAGAATTGCAGCTAAAGTTCCATCTGTTAGCCAGGATTTTCGATTTCCTCTCTATATATTGTATAAAACTAGGTCCTAACACCAATAGAAGAATACGTACGGATGAATATGATTCTACTTTCTCTTATACACAGATGTAGCAAGTTTCCTTAGCTTTCTTTACAAAAGAAAAAAAATGTTTTACTCATCTAGTTGATTTCAGTTTTTCAATCTAGCAATCAAATACTCAGTTTCTGTTTCTTCTCTGCAAAATCTTTTATATGCTCAGGTTGTTCTGTTATATTACTCAATTCAGCCTGTGCATCAGCTTCAGAGAGAATTGAACATCAGATGAACATTCTCTTAAAACAATCCAATGGAGTTTATGTTCTTAGAATCATATATATGGACCTACAAAATATACTCAAGGCAGAGCATGAATAAAGAAGTGAAAAAGGCCTTTACAGATCTTCAACAAACCATGCTTGTTTCTCATATAATATATATATTTTGTTCAAAAATTGTACAACCAGCTGAGAATCTTATAATCTCCATAGAACTCAAGGTTTGAATCATCTTAGTCTAATCGACTGGTTTTCATTTTATCATATCTGATCTGTGATATCTATTCCCCCTGTGAATTCTAAACCGTACTGAAGATACCTTCCGTGCAACTGCCTCCCAAATCATATCCACAGCATCACAAGGCTGGGATGGATACTGATACTGGAAATACCGAACAACTTCCTTCAATTTTCCCCACATCTTGTTCCACTGGTCTCTTTTAATTCCTCTAAGAAGGTTCAGTAGATATCCCTTCTTCACAGCATCTGATGCACGAACAAATATGCAAAATTCTGAGTAGTCAATGACATCTTCAAATGGTAGCTCAATCTCATCACTTATAATCACAGGAACACAATGGCTGACAATAGCATCAAAGAGACGATTTGAAGAAGGCGTATCACCAGCAATATTGAGACAGAATTTGGATGACGCCATCCCTTGCCCAGCCTGGTTGACTCCATTCCCTTGAATGGTGCCAAATGCAAAGTGTACATCTTTTTCATCTTTGAGAAGGTAATACAGTTCTTGGCGAATGGCTCCTCCCTGAAGAAAAATTTTAGACCAATAAAAATCTACTCATAGAGATGGATGCAACCTGGCATATCCCAGAATAATAAATTAAGACTCAAATTTAATTAGGAAGAAAGTATAATGAGAAATGTTATTGGTTGTTTAAAAAGAATATGAGCCAAACTGAGAGGGTATTGGAAGTCAAATGAACAATGACAGTCATATCATATTATTGAATGTTAACTAAGAAAGGTTCCCTTTTCTCTAACCGCGCTTCAAATAAGATAAAGATGTTACATAAACCATTATCTCTTGTTCCCTATCATCTTCCATCATGAACGATATAGCATTTTGCTATAATTAACATGAAGAAAGTTATAATTTCATCTCTAGTGCGTAAGTGCTACAATATTTTAATACTATCTTCTAAGATACAGAAATTAATCCTATGTGGGGGAGGAACTCCCTTTAAAAAATAGATATGCCAAGTTGCCAAGCAATAATTACATTCCATTCCCAAAACCGAAAAAAGTAATTTGCAGTAACTGAACTTCACCATCTCTAATGTAATCCAAGGTACAAAAGAAGCTTATTTTTCAGAAAACTCTGCTATAACCCATTTGAGCTAGCAGATGATATACTGCTCTATCAGAGTAACCTATAGTTAAATATACTTATAACGCTGAGCCTAATGCATGATCCAATAGCTTGCAGTCTGTCTGCACCCACTGACCAACCTATAAAGGATTCTCCCTGATCTCAAAAGCACCTCACACTCCAGATGAACGAAGCCCTGACAAAATCTCTAACACTAATACTTCCATTATTCATCAAAGTCAACTCTCATTAGCTCTTTACATCTACACAAAAGGTCACTAGCTCACTGTTATTGATTATCTTAATATGGCTAGGATATTAGACGGTTCATAGGATTTCAAAGAAATTTGAAAAAAAAATCACTTCCAACTAAAAGTTATAGCTTTATGAGTATAGTGATACGATGATTGTTATAATCTATTCCAAACATGTAGTAGAACCTGGAAGAAACATAGCATATTGAAAACTTAAACTTTCTTTCATGTGATAAATGCATATTGTTTTTTGTCTGGTATTCACTTAATAACCTGCTGTGGTTTACATTCCATAAGAATCACTTGACAAGTTTTACAACGCTAGTCATACCAGAAAATTATTGGCCAACACTTTGATCAGGTTCAAGGAAGAAAGAAATGTGCCTTACTATTCCTTTCAAGGATCCATTTATATATAGCAGTTTCTATCTCAAATCAACAAGATAAAAAGGAACAAACATTTGGAAAATTAAATTTATAAAGGGAAGAATACTCACATCTTTCCTGAATATCGCTCCTTGAAAATAGACTAATATCGGGCGTTCCTCAAATGGAGCTGAATCACCACTAGGAATGGTCCTCACAACATGCTTATAAGGAGCAATAATATCCTTCTCAAGATTTGCTACTTCAGTAGGGTATCTCCCAAAATCTGCAAGTACAAACATTGCAGAACCTAATTCTGTTCTTGCATCCAACATGCTATTTGGATGGTGGGCCACAATTACGTGGTCCTTGCCCCCAAATCTCTTCCATTCATCCCGCACTCTCAGAAACCTAACTAACTTTCTCTGCAACATTTTATTAACACTGACTTTCTCTTTTCCTTGAAGCTTGGAATGCCGGTTGTAACTGAGAGATGAAAAGAATGGCACAAAAACAACATCGGCTTGACTTGAATTCTGAACTCTAATAGCAGCACAAGGTCTGACAACATTTGGTGTGTTTGAAGATAGAAGATCAAGGGTGAGCCAGTACTCTATGCTGTGCTGTAGATTCAACCCTCCGGGATACGGTGGGATTTGACTTGGGTCATTCACATCTGGCCACAACTGATTTGCTGTTCCTTTCCAACCCATTAACCCGAAGTGAAATTCAGAAGGCAAGTCATACATATACACTCTCAAAAAAGCCTGGTTGGTGTCACAGGACTTCATATTTTGCTGCCAGGAAGCACACATTGTTTTCCCAGAGCTGGACTTTTGACAAGATGACTCTCCATTTTTTATTGGTATTCGAGTATCAACTTGTGATGGCTCAGATGAGAGAAAGGGTAGTTTTATTGCATCACTCTTGACATTTGGTTTCAAGTAAACCGATGTGCCATTGAGAAGAATTAATTTGAAAACTGAGCGAGGAATAAGAGATGTGTTGCCAAATTGAAGAAGAAAAACAGAAGAAAGGATCAACAGAAACATTGAAATGGTTATTATATAGAAAAGAAACCTAAAGGGAAAGACGCCCTTTTCTGACATTGATGACATCTAAAGAAGACAAGGCTGTCTAAATTCAGTGAACAAAACAAATAAACAAAAGAATGAAAGGACCAAATTCACTTCCAGCTAAACTGCCGAAGTAAATACCTCCATTTAACTAGTAATCACTCATTACTACTTGGTCAGCAAAAAACTGAGGGCTAAAACCCAATTTCCTTTTATCACCAAAAAAAAAACCCAATTTCCTTCTTTAAACATACGAGTCTAGGTAAAAAAGGACTTCCAACAGGCTTCCTTTCTATGAAATTTTCTAATTCTAAGGAGACAAGCTTTCTATACACATCCCGACCCACTAATGCAAGCATAAAATTTCCTTTCCTGGAAAGTTCTCAACAGATTATAATCTCATGAACTTGGCAAACACAATAAATCTTGTATCTCAGAAGAAAAAAGAAAAGAAAAAAACATCACCAGCTTCTTCACTCTTTGTTTTGCTCATAAAGCCAAAAAAATTCAATATGCACTGCAACAAAACCAAGCAGAAATCATGAACACTCAAACCAAGCAGAAATATAATAAACAGCTACACAGCAAAAGGAAATCCCAGGGCCAAAAAAGAAAAATCCAAAAAAATGTTAAAAATAAATAGAAAAATATAGAAACTTGCATGAAAAATGGGGAAAAAGATATAAACTTTATAATCTGGGCGTTCGAGTAAGATGATTTGTTCAAATGGGTAGCTCAAAAATTTGCAATAAAAATCGAAAAAAGAAAGTACCTTAAGGGGTATTGGGCTGCTCCATGGGAGTGCAGAATTGTTCTTTTGGGAACTGTGGAGAGAAATAGAAACCGAGTGGGGGAGAGAAGGACGCAAGTCCAATTGTCTTTAATTAAAATTAAGTTACCTTTTTACTCAGCAAAGACCACTTTTTAAGCTTTATTGCAGAAGTTAATTGTCATAATTATACATAGTAGTAAACCAATAGTAATAATCTTAAGGTAAAAACTTGTAAATTTTCAGTAGGCCGTAGCTGTCAACGACTTTGGGTTGAGATTCTTGAGAACACAGGGAGAAGAAGAGAAGTGGAATCGCAACAACTCACAAGACTTTTTCTTCTATGGAAGTCTCTTTTTTTTTTTTTTTTTGACATTTTTTCAATTTTATAGATATAAATAATTAGTATTTCTAGTTTTAACTTTAGTCTTTTTTATCTTTTTATATTGGTCAAGTATAAATTATAAAACATGTATTTTTTTTTTTTAAAAAAAATTGTTTAATTGTTTCTATGGCTTTTGAGGCATAAAATCCGCGGGCGGATCCAGGATTTTTCTACTATTCACTTTAATAATTTTCTTAAAAAAAAAAAGAAAAGAAAAAAATTTCGGTGTAAAAGAAGAAGAAAATTTTTGCAAAATCTCATTAATAAACTACTCCCTCTATCCCTATTTACTTGTCAATTTCTTTAAGCTTTTCTTGTCCCTTTTGACATGTCTACTCTTAACCATTTAAAGATATATTTTACTTATACAAGCCTAATTAATACACCACTATCTCTATTCATATTTGATACACACCTAATATGAAGAAGGAAGAGATAAGGTAGAAGTGTAAAAACATCATAAATATGTCAAAAAGTTACTGAAATAATCACTTTTCTTACTTAACATGATTCGGTTAAAAAAGACATCTAATTAGGGACGAAAAATTTTGTAATATGAATTATGTGGACGAAAATATCTATGAAGATGTTATGGAATTATGGACTCCACACCACACTAAGCCCAACTATATTGAACCCATTTGGGTTTAGGAGAGAATCAAGCATTAATGAGAGAATCAAGGAAGATTACAAGGAGATTACCTGGAAGGTTTCCTGAAGCATCATCCACCGTTGGATATTACTTTACTTGCAAGTCAAGTAGATTAGCATTAAATGTAAAGGGAATTTACTCCACTATATAAAGGGAGCCCCCTAAGCTATTTTACACACACTTCAGATTTCTGTATTCTCTTCTCTCTGAATAATAGAAATTCTCTCTCTTTTCTCTCTATTGTTCTTGGTGTTCTTCATTAGTTTCATAACACGTTATCAGCACGATAAAGCTCTGAAAACTTTCGTCCCTTTTTTCATCATCATTTTTTCTCACCTCCCACACCATTAGATTTGGAATATCTTAGAGAGTAAAATATCAAAAATTCAGCCTATTCCGACATCGTATAAGATCACACCTTCCGGTCAAAGTTTTAGAATTGACCCTAGATCTGAAATTTTTCGATCGTCATTTTTTCTCACCTCCCTTACCAACGGATTCTCCTCATCGATACCTTTCCAACGCCACCAGAATCACCTGAATCGGAGGTTGGACGCGCCCTCACCTCCTGGTTAAAGTTTCTCACGCGCCGCTTCTGGTTTCTGCACAAGTCAATCCAATCGGTTCGACCAGTGGCCCGGTTCAGACCAGAATTTTAGCCTATCAGTTCGGTTGATTTCAGACCGGTTTTTGTCACTATGAAACCGGTTCCTAAGGTTTTTCAGTGACCCTCTATTCAAAAATAAGGTCTAAATTTCTTAATTCTATCTCTAATTATATGTTTATGTTATACCATTCATTATTAGAGATTTATGCATACAAATTAAGCTTTTATTTGTGCATATAAACTGGTATTGGCATAATACATAATAATTTGACATCTTGGCATAAATTTTCATTACTAATAAAGTGCCAAGCTCCTGTGGAGACAAAATGACAAAGTTTTGTCGCAGATAAACTATCTCCTTGGTTTTGTGAATCTTCTTGGTTTGGTTTTTGTGAATCTTCTTGGTTTGGTGAGGAGTTGATACTATTTATATGACATGAGAACTACTCATTGCCAAATAGCCAAACATCATTGGCATATTTCTAAATTCTCTCAATAAGAGTGTGGGCACTATTCAAAGATAAGTACTTCTATATATTGAGATTTCTTTCGAATTTTTACTAATGCTAATATATATTGACACTAGAAGTTGTCACAATTTATTCTACTTACAAATGACACCAGAAGTTGTCATGGTAATTTTCATTTCATCCGGGAAAGCCATTAGATAATGAACTATTGATTCTAAGCCATCTCTGGCGATCAATCAACAATTCTTACAATTGACACCAGAAGTTGTCATGGTCTTACAAATGACACCAGAAGTTGTCATGATCTTACAATTGACACCAGAAGTTGTCAATGATCTTGCAAATGACACCAGAAGTTGTCATGGTTACAAATGACACCAGAAGTTGTCATGGTCTTACAAATGACACCAGAAGTTTTCATGATTTTGCAATTGACACCAGAAGTTGTCATAATCTTGCAATTGACACCAGAAGTTGTCATGATTTAGCAATTGACACCAGAAGTTGTCATGATTTTGCAATTGACACCAGAAGCTGTCATGATGTTGCGATTGACACAAGAAGCTGTCATGATGTTGTAATTGACACCAGAAGGTGTCATGATCTTGCAATTGACACCATAAATTGTCATGATCTTGCAATTGACACTTGAAGATGTCATAATTTTATTCAATTGACACCAGAAGTTGTCATGATAAATTTCCAATAGACACTTGAAGATGTCATAATTTTATTCAATTGACACCAGAAGTTGTCATGATTTTACCTTTCAAAATGACACAAGAAGTTGTCATATGCACTATTAATTTGTTATTTACACCTGAAGTTGTCATTGTGCTTTAATTACATGTCTAGGCAAATTCTGTCTAAGGAGTTGGATTTTAAGTGAGACCGTTTGTGACTCCTCCATCTTTCCTGGGAATTTACCTGGTGTAATTTGTAGTACGCTTGTTTACTCTATATTTGAGACAATCATCTTGTCGATAAAATATTTATTTGACACCTGAAGTTGTCAACATTAGTGCAAATGGGAAATATTGAGAAAAAGGATAATGCATGTGTTGCTTGATAGTGCTACAATACATACCATTTTACGTAGCAAATACTTTTTCTCAAGTGTGACATTGTGCAAGCAAATGTCAATACCATATATGCCAATATAATAGATGGCTTTGTATATGCCATATGCCATACATAATTGTTTTATGGCACTGTTTTGCATCCTGAAGATGCAATATTAAGTAGTAAATCAATGAGGAAGTTGCTCAGTTGTACACCGTAACGGAGTAACATCTTGAGACAACAACTGAAATAAATAAAGATTTTTTAAAGTATCACTTTGAGATGGGCCAAAACACTATCTATGAAAGGCTAGAAGCCTATATTATTGGGCTGAATGTTTTTCCCCAAAAAGAGTTACTATTATGCCTTGAAAATTGATCCCTGAAGTGTTCAGACTTTGGCATGATTGCCCTGTCATTCAGGCGCGATGATGATACAAAGAATCATCAAGAATATAAGGAGACATTTTTTGAAAGACACAAAAGTCTTGTTCTCAAAGGATTACATTTGTGAATATTATTCACAAGGAAAACACATTTCCTCAAATACAAAATTATTGCCAATTACCAATAGAACTTTGACACTTGCAGTTGTCATAATAACATTGATTCCGGAATCATCTATTTCATAGATTATGGTGAATGGCAATGACTTTTTTTGTTTTGATATTGAGAAGCATCTTCGCAAGGCCTTGCTAGTAATGAAAAGTGAGATGCTAATTACATGTGTAATTTTTATGGGCTATTATAGAAGCCATCATTATGGGCTATTATAGAGGCTAGCTAGTAATCATGAGCCATAACAAAGGCCATGAACATATTGGAAATAATTACTATGGGCCATTATAGAGGCCATAACCAATACTTATTATGCCCCTGTTGAGGCTTTGAGTATATACATATTATTCTCATGAGAATGAGAGTATCTATAGATAATGCTCTATGAATCTTAAATGGCCAGAAGTCTATGGAATGACTGAACACAGGGCTCGTACTAGTCGTACGAATCAACATTTGGTTGATATTTATTTGGTCTCCCTGAAGGAGAAATTATATATGCGTGTAGAGCTCCACGCCATTGAAAAACAATGCCCTAGAATTTCCCCCTTCAATTAGTCCTAGGCCATGAGCCGGACATTTCACATGTTTGCACCTTTGTTTGCGTTGTTCAAGTGCCTATAGCACCATCGCAAATGATTAAAATGGGTCCCCAACGACGTATGGGCATTTATGTTGGGTACGATTCACCGTCCATTATTAGGTTGTTTCAACCACTGACGGGTGCTTTACTTACCGCAAGATTTGCGGATTATCATGAGACTGTGTTCCCATTACTTGGGAAACCAAAGGCTTCCAATGATGGATAGCATGAAAACCTGAAGATTTCTTATAGTAAAAAAGATTGTCTCATTTAGACCCAATAACATATGAATGAGGTGCAAATTTTGATCCATTGCAAGTTATTGCAATCAATTGCCCAATATATCTCATTAGACTGCTAAAAATTACAATTTTAAGCTGTGAATGTTCCAGCTAAGATGGATGTTCCTGAAGAACATGATGGATCAAAGTGACCATGCCTGAAGCATGGAAAAACGATGGGATCAAAAGATATAGTTCCTCGAAAAAGAAGGGGGAGGAATTTAGAATCTGCTCTAGAAGAGCATATTGGTCTTTATCGAGGAAACCAAGTTGCCCTGATATGGCACAAAATAAAGAGAGCAAAATACTGAATAATATTGCCCCTGAAGAGGCCTAAATTCATGAGCATATTGCCCCTGTAGTGGCATAAACCCATGAAAAGATCACTGACCTTGGGAATACTAGATTTTCATTATAGTAAGATAATCATCGTTGATGCGTTCGCTCTCTAAATCGCTCATGAAATTTAATCGATGATGATGAACCTCAGTTTATAACCGAATGTCATCAAAGGCAATATTGGCCTATATGAGAGGGAGCAATCAAGGTTGAATTGACTTCCCTTGCCAAAGAATGATGTCTTTGGACTCAAACCCGTGGATTCAAATGGGTATTTGTTTAGAAATGAAATGAGGAAAATAAGGTCGTGAGGTATAAAACCCGACCTGTAGCCCAAGGGTTCACTTAGATAACTGGGGCCGATTGTAATGTATTCACTTGTGATGAATACAAATCATTTCCTTATAAACTTGGAAACATGTTATATGAACATTGTGATGACATAATTATGGTTCAAAGGATATAATATGCATGAAGCATACATTCCCATATTTATATTCCCGAGGGATTTAAAATGCCTGAAGCATACACTCCCCGCAACTTATTCTCAAAAGTTGCAAAAGATCTTTGTATGGGTTGAAGCAATCCAGCCACATGTGGTATCAACGCTTATG
>AWUE01014203.1:0-10043 GCA_001974825.2 Corchorus olitorius
ATATTGTCAAGCACATTTTATGTCATCTCCGTTGTACCATAGTTTTGGGGTTATTTTAAGAAATCTACTAACTTTGGTTTAGTAGGATTTGTTAATGCGGAGTATCAGTCTGATTCGCATAAAGCTCGCTTTAAAATCGGTTACATGTTTTGCTATAACGATACAACAATTTATTGGCATTCTACTAAGCATAGGCTAGTAGTTATATCTTCCAGCCACTCTGAGATTATCTCCTTCTATGAGGACGGAGGAGAGTGTGTTTGGTTATGATTTTGTTATAGCACATATTCAAAGGAATTGTGTATTGAAACCGGTTATAGACTCTCCCATGATAATTTATGATGATAATGTTGCTTGCATTGCACATGTCAGAGAGAATATATTAAGGTGATTAGACCAAGACTATCTCGCTAAGATTTTATGCTCATAAACTCCAAGAAAGTCGACAAGTTGATATTATATAGATTCGCTCCACCAACAATCTTGTACATTTATTTACCAAAATTATTGCCAGCATCAACATTTGAGAAATCATTTTATGGCATTGGTATATGGCGAGCTAGTAAAATGCAAGATTGAATTCCCCAGAAGTGGAAATTTTTGGATACCCAAAAGTGGTTGTTTGTTTTAATTCGGGGGGAGCGATTATGAGTTTAAAGTGCGTTGCACTCTTTTTCCCTTATGATCGGTTTTGTCCCACAGGGTTTTCCGACTTAAGGTTTTTAAATGAGGCAACAATAGCACATTTAGATGTAATTGTCTTGAAGACATTTACATGGACTTAAATTGCTCTAGCACTCTTTTTCCCTTCTGTTCGGTTTTGTCCCACTGGGTTTTCCAACACAAGGTTTTTAATGAGGCAATAAAGAGCACATGTAATATTTGTCCAGAAGACAAATGGACTTGATATGCTGCACTCTTTTTTCCTTATGACTGGTTTTGTCCCATTGGGTTTTCCAGCTTAAGGTTTTTAACGAGGCACTAGCTACATGTCCAAACGGGTCTATAGTGGTGTTATGTCCAAGGGGGAGTGTTATGGAATTATGGACTCCACACCACACTAAGCCCAACTATATTGAATCCATTTGGGTTTAAGAGAGAATCAAGCATTAATGAGAGAATCAAGGAAGATTACAAGGAGATTACCTGGAAGGTTCCCTGGAGCATCATCCACCGTTGGATATTACTTTGCTTGCAAGTCAAGTAGATTAGCATTAAATGTAAAGGGAATTTACTCCACTATATAAAGGGAGTCCCCTAAGCTATTTTACACACACTTCAGATTTCTGTATTCTCTTCTCTCTGAATAATAGAAATTCTCTCTCTTTTCTCTCTATTGTTCTTGGTGTTCTTCATTAGTTTCATAACAGAAGAAAATTTAAAGGTTAAATAAATATTACAAATCAATTTTACTAATTATAAAATAGGGTAAATATTTTATATGTCCTTTTTTTGGTAATAAAATATTTTATATGTCAATATATATTAAATTATAATCAAAATTTACAACTCCTTATTAAATCAAACCTAACATTCATACCTTATTAAGGGAAAAAAACCTATTCCATATGCTCTACAAAAAAAAAACATTCATACTTTCAAACTGTTGTTCTTTAATCTTGGTAGTGCATCCATATACTTTACAATATGGCCAAAAAGTATTATATATATAAAGTGTGTTAATAATTTATAAATCATATATTAAATAAATATAATACGTAAAGCGCACGTTAATTTGTAGTATAACATAAAAAAATATATAATTTTCTCTTGACATTTTGATAAAGCAACAACCAAGATTGAGAAACCTTTGTTCAAGCATTCAATTGTTTTAAATTCTATCTCTGCTAGATTATCCCACAACACAACAAACATTGGTAGCATCCTTGAACTTTTAATATTTAAATTCATAACCTATACAAATGATTTATGATGAAAATTATATATATATATACTCGAACAAAAAGTATATATATATATTTGGAGATTTTTTATTTTGGTTATTGTATTTTAGGTATAAACTTTGTAATAATAATTAAATTTTAAATTTTTATTTTTGATATATATGTACATAATAACTCATTTTTTCATAAATATAAATCTATGAGTTTAAAATACTCTAAGGTTACAAAATATCTATAGAGGTTAACACCAACAAAGTCAACATATTCAAACTAACACTATAGTTCTAATCCCTCTAAATAAAGATTTTTAATCCCTCTATATTATTATTAATTTGTATTTGAAGTAGGTAATATAAGTATTATGTACATATATGTTATAACTAAAAAAATTAAGGATTATGTGAAAGAAGAAGGTTACCTCCTATTGTGTAACTCATTTAAATATCATGTTCATGAGTAGCAAAAAAAGTTAAAAAAGACCCAATACAGAAAAAATAACCAAAAGAATTACAAATAAAATATAGTATATGGCAATACTTAATAATTTATTTATTTTGTAATTAGATAATCTAATATACAAATTGTTGCGCCAAAAATCTCTTGGGGAGTTTTCACGTTAAAAACTTTATGACATCATAGGGGCGTGCCAATCAATTTGCTGAAATTGACAAAGAGGTTGTAGAAACTAGATATGGTGCGTGGAACAGCAGATTGAAAGATTAGAGCGATTTGTGGGGACTGGATCAAAGTCACACCGGAGCATTTGAATCATTGGATCCACAAGGTAAAGTCTTCTAAAATTGCGTTGCAAGAGCTGTTCTTGATTGAGAGAAAAGCAACAACTGATTGTTATTGCTGAGAGAGAAACACGTGTACAGTGTTTTAACGTCCGGAGACGAAATTGAAACAAGAGAATAACACTAAAAGAGTGTTCTTTGGTCCGGAGACAAGATTGAAACAAGGAAATATTGAAGAACGAGTAAGAACTCATGATGAACAAGAGAAAAAACGCGGAGCTTTTGAGAGAAAATAAGCACGAAGCTTGGTTTTTTGCACGGAGCAAATTTGTAGCTGCAGGAGCTGGTTTTTGTAGCTGTGGAAGCGTGTTTGAAGCTCTGGGATTGATCCCTTTATATAGGGGGTGACATGGGCCTTGCGTTTAATGGGCTTGACTTGCTGAAGAATGCGAATTCCTCATCCTTAGTAGATGACAGCTTCCAGGAAGGTCAGTGAAGCTTCCTTTCTCTTCTGATTGCTTCCAACTACTGGGAAGATGGAAAAAGAGGATGTCAGGGCATCATCCCTATGGATGGGAGACGGAAATATTCCTTCTGGAGGGGTGATGAATGATTTCTCCTTCTTCCTATTACACTTCAGCATGTCTTCATTGCTTTCTTTGTGTTGAAATCAACTAATTTAAGCAAGTAGTGGCCTTCTGACATCAGGATTTGGACTTTGAACATCAAGGCCACTAAATTTTCCACACTTAGTCATATTTAGCTCATTAAATCATGAAAATAACTCTTAGTTAAGAAAATGGCTTAAACAGGGGTGAGAAAGCCATATGTCCTTAACTGAAAAGAATGCAAAAGTTGCAAACGAAGTCGGAATTAGCCAAAATTTCACCAGTAGGCTTAGATGATCTCCATAAGACTATGGACATAATTCCAAGTGAATTAGAGCTCTTCTCAATGGTGAACTTGGTTCCATTCCCCAAACTGTCCTTAACTGAAAATCGTGCATAAGTTTTTACACCGATGTCAGAATAAGGTGAAATTTTACCAAGATAATCTACATGGCTCAAGGATCATCATGGTATGCTCCCTTATTGAAATTGCAGCTTCTAGCCTCCTCAATTGATCAATTTTACCATTTTGTCCTTAATTGAACAAAATGCAAAAGTTGTAGTTTTGCCTCCCGGGTAGAGCGAAAGGGCTAGGTGATTTCTTCACCATGTTAGGTCGTTTATGTTGAGGAGGTGTGAGGTTGAAAATCTCATGCCTTTCTCACGTAGATAGGTGTTTCTCTTGTTGACAAACTTTAGCTCTCTGCCTCCTTCCTGCAGGAAGAGAAAAATAACTCTCCTGAGAGAAGAGGGCGGCCTCTCCTCTACATAGGAGACGCCTTTGGGCCTTATTATGTGAGTTCATGAGATATTTTCCATCTCATGGTTAGATGGCAAACAACTTTCCTTTTTACTGCTTGCCTCCCTGGCTGACAGCAGCATTAAAGGAAACTGGTTCTTATATGACCTATTATGCCACTTCCCTAGGTAGGGGCGGCATAGAGGGGAATATTAATAATAATTATTCTGAAAAATAATTATTATTTAATAAATAATTAATAAATTTAAGACCTTATTTATTAATTTCAAGATTTTCCTAATTCAATCAGAACTAAGGTGGTGCAGAAACTATGTTTCTTCAGGATTTTTAATTAAATCTTGACCACATATATCTTCATATTATTCATGTGAAGACCAATAATCAAGGCCCAAACTTTTGCAAAGCCTTGATACATCATTGTCTTAAAGCTTGTTTTCTCTTGAAGCCCATTCACAAAATCTTAATTCATTTGGGCTTAGGCACTTGAGTTTCTTCCTAAGGCCCATTCCCTTCCCTCCTTATTATTTCTTCTTATTTCCATGAATTGGTCCAAGTATTTTTCTTGGGTCTGGTTCCTTTTAGGCCTATGCTTTAGAACAGTTTTTCCTTTTAAAACTTATCTTAATTCAGACTTATGTACCATGGGTCAAGGATCTGTGTCACGCCCCGACCCGGAAGTCAAGCACGGACAACCGCCGTGTTACCTCGAAACACGTGCCGGCCGGTCACGTGCACCAAGCCTCCACGAAGCGTCAATACCAGATAAAAATATCGAAAACATGTACTGAGTATAAATCTGAAATACTGAAGTTTGCAAATCAGAGTAAAGCAGAAACATTAAAAACAAATACGGTAGTAAAAACATTGCAACATTTAAAACCGAAACCATAAGTCAATAGAGAAAACCAAAAATCGAATTAAGACAAAAACGAGGAACAAGAGATATCAATAACAAAGACAACTGCCAGTGGGACCCATCATGTAGTGAGAAGTACCTCTAACTGGAGGGATCACAGCCTACGCCACCGACTCAAACGTCAAAGGAAAATGCTGATCCTAGCTACCCTGAAAGCACAACAAGAATTTGAGGGGTGAGTACACGAATGTACTTAGTGAGTAAACCACCCTCAAAAGAGGATCCAAGAGGGTGGGGTGCACTCACAACCAAAACAGTTCATAAAACAGTAATTTTAATAAAACGATAAGTGATACAAAACCAAGTATATAAATCCAATTCTCAATTTAAAACCAGGGGCTGCCATCAAAACATATCCGAAGTGAACTTGGCCCGAGTCAACCTTCGGAACCGTCAGGGGCATTTTTATTATCATCATCCTTATCAAATAATCAGTAAAAATGTCATTTTTCTTACTTTCCCAACAACAAGCCCGTTTCCCTGACGTTGGCCTGGGTCCGGCACTGCGTGGTGGCCGCAGCACACCAGTTTAGCTCCCCCATGTACACGCCGAACCGGTATATAAATATGGCTGTCGGGCCTGGAGCGACGAACCATGTGGATCCAAACTCAACTCATGGTTCGCCAATCAAGTATAACTACTAGCTTGTAAACCACCAAATCAGCCACACGTACTCCCTGGACTGCGTCCAGTCCACGAGTCCTTGTGTGCTTACAAACCATTCAAAACCATTTTCAATGATCGTTAATGCACCCAAAATAATTTACTAAAATATTTTATAAAGCATTTAAGTAAAAACAGTAATAAAACATTTTCCTCAACGGGTTCTCTGTTGAAGACAACCCACTCACAGTTCAGGGGACTCGTACACCCCAAAAGTCAATCCACTGTGAGACAAGCCGGTGTGTCGATCAGCGCCTCAGCCGTCCAACCATAAATTTTCTTCTTCCTCCCAATTCAAGATTCCTAGCCAAATTGTCACCATCTATGCTTACAATCTTCCAATAGCTTCACAATGGGTTATTCACCAATTGCTTTAATCATTGGAAAGCCCATAAACTCCAAGCAAATTTCAAGACTTAACCCATGATTGCAAAGCATTTGGTGTGGGGAATAATCTTCCATGATTGCATGTTGGGTTTCTTCTCAATTTGATGAAGGAATTGTGGAGAGAGAGGAGTTGAGAAATTCGGTCATGTTGAAAAATTAAGAGTATGAGACGTGGAGAAGACAAAGAAGAAATAATGAAGCCTTTAAATATTTTCCTTGGTAAATTTGTGCTTAACTCCTTTTACATTTTAAACCCCTTTCAATTTGGTCCTCCCTTCTCTCTTTCTAAATGCTCAAGTCCCCTATTTCAATTTAATCTCAAAACTTTTCTATATAAATTAATTTAAATCTCACTTCCTTTACTTCTCCAATTCTAAAAAAAATAAATCTTCAACATCATAATTATTTTAATGGTATTACAATTCTACCCACCTTACAAAAAATTTCGTCCGCGAAATTTAAACAAGGCCATAACTCAATCATCAAATTGATATGAACATTGCCTTTGTAATACCTCTTCTAGTTGAGATGGTATTTAGTTTAACTTCATTCTTCTACAAACAACCTTTACCACCACTATTCGCCTAACCTTGAGAACTTCCCTTCATAACCTTAGGTTCAATTTAGTTGAACTTTGAATTCCAATCTTATAATGGTTTCTTGTTTTATTTTCCATAACCGGTATGATCCTAGACCAAACCCTTTTATGATCTCGTAAGATCTTTGGAGACGTTAAACAAGCTCAAGGCTTTTATGAAGTCGAATCAGAATTACTCATGACAAGAATTCATGAAATCTTAGATTTCTTATTCAACTATATCCTTTCTCTAATAATCTTCACTAAATTTAGTTTTAGACATCAACTTCAACAAAGTATCAAGTCCCTTATTTTCCAGTACTCAATAAGAACCAAATTACACAAACGCAATAGTTGTTTCCACTTCTAGTACTCAGTATTCACTTGTTGGCATACGAGATTGTCGTAACATGCCTTGTGTTGTATTTCATGCCAAGCTACCAATCACTTTCTTTAGTTCATTGAGTAACTCCATTTTCTTACAATCGTTAATACTCCAAATTTTATTACAAAGCTTACCATCAAATTTCCAGAATTTAATACAAGTCTGAATTCACACTTGGCCAACAGACTCCTACTATATTACCATTAAGTGGGTGTTGAGAGTGATTTAGCGCATTACAAGGAAGTTATCCTAGTTGTAGCGGCGGATGACTTCCATTGTAATGCATTCTAACACACACAAACCTTTATTTGGTGGAAGTACCCAACATGATTCGACTTAACCTCAACTTCAATCATACCCGTAACTTTCAATTCAGATACTTGCGACTCTTATAATTATTAAACCATCACTTTTCCTCAAATCGGTATTACTTTATGATCCTAGTAGCAAACTCAGGTATGACTTGCTACCGATCGGGAGCAGGTGTTTTCTCATGGTGCTTCAACCGAAGAGTACAAAGAGCAATCATTAATTGATTATATCAATCCTTCTTCAATACATTACTGTCTTGTGTCACAGTTAGATACGCACTCACTTTTATGGTACTGGGTACAATTTTCCAACAATTATCGATATATGAGTTACTTGAAAGCTCGAATAAACCATTAGGTATTAGTTTCATTCGACAAGCACTCCTCAGTATCCAAATGTGTTAACAAAACAAAGATCAATATATACATTAGACTTTGCGTCGATACAATTCAAAACAAACTTCAAATCTTTATGATAGTTTCCAACCATTCCTTTTCTCAAACTAAATCCATCCTCTGTGCTTAAACCAAAATTCATCACGCACCGTTGAAAAACAATCAAAGTTAATTATGTCTCAAGACTTTTGTGACTTTGCAGTCAACATGAAGTTCTGGTAGAGTTTGGAGGACACTTTGGAGACTTAAGTACTTTCATAATCTATACTTGTAAAAACGAGAATGTCGATGGTGACAATCTTGTTCAGATTCAATGAGATACTTTAGCTTAGCCGTTCAACTCGTATAATAATTCAAAATATATGTATCATTTTCAAAAAGCTACCCCCTTCAAGCCACCCTGTTGGTCTTTAACATATGATTATCTATCTTTGAGTCAATCATGGGAAAGACTCACCCATCAGTAAAATAGTCATTTCATCACTTCCCCACTACTGACATTTGTAATTACCACTTACCAACATAATTACCTTTATTCAATCACCAATGACAATCTTCCATCTCCAGTCTTTGTTACCAACATTGAAGCACCTCAATCAGAGGTACTGACCTGACAATATCTTGCTCAACCATTCATTCTTTAACTTCTAGTTCAATTCTATTCTACAAGCACCACTTCACGTTGCAAAATTTGATTCGAAACAACACCGAGAAATAATACTAGGACAAACCCAACAACTCCCCGATGAATACTTCCTCTTACACTGTATTTTTTCTTGTAATACCCGACAACAGTTTTTCCTTTGTTGCCATTTCCGCAAGTGACTTCTTATTGCTCTGAAGTCTCAATCTCGCATATCGCTTACGACATGACCAATGCTACAAGGAAATAATAAGTGATAGAGCTTGACGATTTGATTTAGAAGGTCTTTGTGAAAGAATGAGCTAACATTAGTTAAAATAATTGCCACGTTTTGGTAATAGAGGGATTTCTGGAAGTATATAAAGTTGTCATTTTACACATTCAAGGGTAAAATTGTCATTTGGACTTATCGTAGGTTCCACACTGTACTGTGTACATGCGTATTTATTAATGTGAGTAACATAGTGAATTCTTTCATTTCTATTAGGGGTACTTTGATAAATTTAACGACTAAGGAGCATAATCATCAATTAGGATACTCATATTCGGAATCTACACAATTTAATTCAAAGTACAAGGTTAAAACTGTAAATTAACCTTCTAAGGGTAAAACGGTAATTTAGTCACTCTAAGGGTAAAACGGTAATTTTATGCCCATACAGATACAACATACATATTCGTAAATCCTTACATGACCGAATGGGTCAAATTCTTCAAATACCATTTTTTTAGGGGCAAAATGGTAATTGTTATTCGACAAAGGGCAAAACGGTAATTTTTCATGTTAGGGGTAAAATCGTAATTTTTATCAATCAGGGGCATAAAATTATCGTTTTACCCTTAGAGTGACTAAATTACCGTTTTACCCTTAGAGGGTTAATTTACAGTTTAAATCTTGTACTTTGAATTAAATTGTGTAGATTCCGAATATGAGTATCCTAATTGATGATTATGCTCCTTAGTCGTTAAATTTATCAAAGTACCCCTAAGGGTAGAAATGAGAGAATTCACTATGTTGCTCACATTAATAAATACGCATGTACACAGTACAGTGTGGAACCTACGATAAGTCCAAATGACAATTTTACCATTGAATGTGTAAAATGACAATCTGGGCCTATAGTTTTGGGCCATCGTGATCCACGTTTGGGGGGTTGGTCTTCTTGGATTAGGGGAAGCCATTTGAGACACATAAAAATTTACAAGCTATTTTCATATATATATATATATATATATATATATATACACAGAAATTACAGGCCATTAATTTACATTACAATGCTTAATAAACCATGGAATAAAATGGTACAATTTCTTTTTCTTCTTTTTCTTCTTTTCTATCCTTAAATTCTTCCATTTTAAGCTTTAAGCTTCGAATTCCCCCACCAAATTTGCTGCAAAACAATATTCAAAACAAGGTCAGTAGCAATTAAGGAGAGGAAATAAAAGAGAGAAAATGCTTGATTAATGTTAAGACAACATAGACTTATCTTCTTTAGGCCTGGGGGACCAAGCTTGGATGGTCCCTCTCCACATCAGCGCCATGTCAACAGCACCCTTGTCCAGCAAAAGGGGACAAATCCATGGGATCTCAGCAAATTAAACACAAACAGACAAGGGAAAACCATATTAACAGGGTGCTTAGCCAAACTTGCAGACCAAGTTCTTGGCAGGTCAGGCCTTGTCTGTAAATAAGCTCCATTGCAGGCAAAACATTGCAAAGCAAAGTACACATCCAACTGTTAACCATTGGAT
>AWUE01014204.1:0-52299 GCA_001974825.2 Corchorus olitorius
AATTTAGCATCCACCTTTCAAATCTTTCAAAATCCTAAACACTTAGTAGACTTATTTCCTTACACTTATTAAATCCCAAATACTTTGCCAATCTTCTAATCACCCAATATTCCTTTTGGACAAATTTAATCTTTCAACATTTCACTTGATTCTTGCAAGATCTATAATCACAAAAATATAATCATCTTATATCGTTACTTGAATCATCATTTCTAATCCATAAACAATCTTTCTGTTTAACCGTCCAATTATGCTCCATTATGATAACTTTATAAAGTTTCATTCAATATTGAAACTTACATTGAGTCACTTATCATTCACAACTAGATATATATGTCTAGCTATATATATATGTATGTATTTTAATAGCAAACACGAGAGTGACTTGCTACAGATCAGGGGCAGGTGTGTTCTCGTGCTCCTTCAACCGATGAGTATGAAGAGCAATTCGCTAATTGATTAATATTAGTCATACTTTCATACATTACTGATTTGTGCCACCGTAAGAAACGTATTGACTTTTGTGGTCGTGTGTACAATTTTCCAACAGTAATCGATATATGATTTCCTTGGAAGCTCAAATAAACCATTAGGCATTAGTTTCATTCGGCAAGTACTCCACAATAGCCAAATGAGTTATCTGACCAACAATGATCAATATATCTATTAGACTTTGCGATAGTACAGTTCAACTAATTTCCAAAATCAATCATGGGAAAGACTTGCACTTTTAGTCTAATAGACATTTAATCTCTTCCCCATTACTAACAATTGTACTTACCACTTACTAGCATAATTGTCTTTAACCGATTCCCAATGACAAACTTCCACCTCCATTCGTTGTTACCAGCAATAGATCACCTCATGTAGCGATACCAAACTTGGCAAGATTTAATTCAAACCCTTCTTCTTTACCATCTAGCTCATCTAGCTCAGTTGCATTCTTCGGACGCCACTTCGCGTCGCAAAATTTTGATTCGGAAATGTACCAGGTAGTACAGCTGTATAAACCCGACAACACCACCAGGAGGACTTCCATAAATCATTCAATTACCCGAACATAACAATTATTTTAAGTCGGATAATCAATGTTGTCGTAGGCGACCATCCTTAGAATTACATTTATGTTGGAGACTTCGAGTGGAATTCAGTTTGTCCAGTAGATTTTAGCTAACAACTATGTGCTTCATTTTATTGACCTCTCCCAATGAACTCTTTGTTTCATTTGTATATCTCTCTACTCTGAATGCATCCAAAATGACATTCATTTGAGTCAACTTCCTTAGACTCCCATTATCGTACTTATCAACATTTTAAGCTTTCGATTATTATTAAGTCGAACAACTCACACCTAACTAGGATGGCTGCCAGGTGTGAACAGTTTGTCAGGGTGAAGCGATTAACTCACTACTGGACACCCTCATTCAATAACTATTAATTGAAGTTCTATCGCCACACGTCCAAGTGTTGCAGGTAATCACACTCGAACTTGCTCGGCAACGCCAAAAGGAGTGGATTGGGATCACATTTACTACACAATTCGTGAACTCATCTTGAAGGTTCACTTTTCATCTTAAGGGAACAAATTAGAATCTTTGCTACACTTTCTAGCATACATCGAGTTTGACTTTCGTCCCAAAGTCAACTCCGTTCTCTCACAGTTCGTTTTATCAACACCTCAATCGGTGACTTGCATAGTCGTTTGGGAAAACGGCATCGAAGGAAAAGTTGTTTGTCGAGTCGGACAAAAGTGGATACGTGGAAAAAATATAGGTGTAAACAAGTTATGAGTATTCTTATATCAGCAATTGTATAGAGGATAAATAGTCCGAGAATTCACATTCCTGCATCTGATCTCTTAATGAGATCGAAACATGATGAGGATGTTCTCGTCGACAAGGATAACGTTCTGGTGGCATGAATCTCTAAGAAAACATGAGTTTAGAATTTAAGGAAACATAAACGGAAGAGACTCAGAATTTAGGATCAAAGACAAAATCATTTTAACAGATTTAAATTCATTATCACAAATAACCTAAGTTGAACTCTCTATTTTTTTTTTTTTTAAACAAAACTTGAAAAGGCAGATGGACACCTATGTGTCCGAAACTTATCCTAAACTCACTACAGGCCCACTGGACTTACGAAACAATAATAAAAACCAAATGCTCTGATACCAACAAAATTGTCACGCCCCGACTCGGGATCGAGCATGGACAACCGCCGTGATACCTCGTAATACGTGCCGCGCATCACACGCACACGAGGTCTCACGAAGCGTCAGCATCAAGGCCAAAACAAAACCAAAATAATAAACATGACACGTAATTTACTCAGAAAACATGCGGTAGTCGCAAGTACGGATGACAATGAAAATATGTTTCTAAAAACCGAAAATCAACCACAGAGCCTCAAGCTCAAATCCAAGGAAAAAAAAAGAAATCAACGGATATATTACGATTGCCAGTGGAACCCATACGTAGTGAGTAGTACCTCTACGGAGTAAACA
This sequence comes from Corchorus olitorius, assembly GCA_001974825.2. Classification (NCBI taxonomy): domain Eukaryota; kingdom Viridiplantae; phylum Streptophyta; class Magnoliopsida; order Malvales; family Malvaceae; genus Corchorus; species Corchorus olitorius. The sequence goes on from AWUE01014204.1 coordinate 2,510, forward strand.
GATCTCCTAAGCCACCGACTCGGCACAACAAGGAAAGCTCGATTCTAAGATCCTGAAATCACAACAACGAAAACGGGGTGAGTACAAAATATGTACCCAGTGAGTGAGCCATCCTCAAAAGAGAACCAGAAGAGGGTGGGGTGCACTCACAACCAAAACAATTTAAAAAGACAGTTTATAATACAAGCAATCGGTAAAATCAAAACCATAAGTCAAAAATCCAGTTCTCGGTTTAAAACCATACAACGGGGCTGCCATCAAATCATATCCGAAGTGACCTTGGCCCGAGTCAACCTCCGGAACCGTCAGGGGTATTTTTGTCATATCATATTATAAATACAAACCATGCCCGTTCCCCTAACGTTGGCCTGGGTCCGGCATTGCGTGGTGGCCGCAACACACCCAGTTTGGCTCTCCCATGCACACGCCAACGGCTAGCTTGCGTGTCGGGCCTGGAGCCGACGGACCATGTGGATCCACAACATAATAACCATGGTCCGCCTAATATGTCCAAGTACTAGCTAGTATACCACCAAACAAGCCATACGTACTCCCTGGATTGCGTCCAATCCACGAGTCCCCGTATGCTTTTCAACTGCTCAAAACCGTTTTAAGGTTTGCTCATGCACCCAAAAATATTTTAATAAAATCATTTATAAAACACGTCAATAAAGCAGTAATAAAAACAGTTTCCTCAACGGGTTCTCCGTTGAAGGAAGCCCACTCACAGTTCGGGGACTCGTATACCCCCAAGGTCCGTCCTCTGTGAGCCAAATCAACTGTCCCGACCGGCGTCTCTATCGCCTGGTTAAGGGAACCAAATACCAAAATCATCAGTAACAAAACTCAATAAAAGCAATGTAAATCATAAATAAACATAAAGAATACCAAAAGACTCATAAGCGTGCCTAACTAAGGCTCTGAAGACTTTCAGAATGATTCTAGGAGTTTAACGCCTCTTTCCGAGGGTAAATCGATCATTTTTAGCAATTAAGGGTAGAATCGTAATTTTGATCGAAGATATGGTCGATAATTTTTAATCCAAGGTTACTATAACCTTGACTCAAAAGACACAATTCTTATGTCAAAATCGTCAATTTAACTTCTAGGGGCAAAAATGGTAATTAAATTTTATTTATTTATTTATTTTTTCACTAAGGGTATATCGGTAATTTCACTTGTATTGACCCTAAAGTAAGCCTAATAACCAATTTTGACTTATGATGGCAATTTAGTCATTTTCGGGATTCGAAATAATCATAAAAGCAATTTCTCTCTCTCTCTCTTTCTTTTTCTTTTTTTTTTTTCGGTTCGGACCGGGTCAAACCGGGTTGGACCGGTCTGACCGGTCCGCTGGTGGATAGTGCCTGAGCCAAAAAGGCTCAGGCCAAGCCTTTTGGGCCGCGCGGCCCAGGCCTGCCTGGTACGCGGGCCAAGGGCCCGCTGGCCAGTTGGCTTGCCAGCCACCGCCGGCAGCCACTGGCCGGCCGGAATTTGTCCAGATTCCGATGACCCTTTTTTTTTTTTTTAAATAACCAGCCCCCCAGAATACCATTTTTACACCATTCATCACTCAAAAATTCCATTTTACAATACCCAAATCATTCTAAACTTCATTGCCAACTTCAAGTCCATCAAAATTCAAATCAAACATACCCAAATCACTTACCCAAAGTTGAAGCTCTTATTCCTCCTCTCTTCCATAATGAAATTCTTCAATAAATATTAAGAAAATAATATTAACAACAACTTCAATATCATTAATAGCAATTTGTTAACAAAAATAAAGATCAAAACCTCACCATAAGCTTTAATGTTCTTCTTCTAACCCATAGCTCTCTCTCTCTTTTCCAAGCTTCCAAAAACCAATATTACAACTCAATTTATTATGTTCTTATCATGGGTAACTTGAGGGAAGTGAGAGGAATCTATTTACATCATTGCATGTTGGATAATTTCAAAATTTAAGGGTGGATTTGTGGAGGGAGGTTCGGCTAATGAAGGAAAAATAGTTGGTAAGAAAAACATAAATTTTGTTGAGCTTAAGAAGGAAGAAGGAACGGTTAAGAGAGTGGGAAATTTGGACATTATATAGAATAGGGGCAAAATGACCCTTTTGCCCCCATAGTTACCATATCCTCTCACTTAAATCCCTTTGTTCAACTTTCCAATCAATTTGGCCCTCAAATCAATTCCTTCATCCAAATTTAACATTAAACTTAATTAATTTCATTTATAGTTTATAATTCTCTAATTAAGCCATGGTATTACACGAGACACCGTAGAGAAAGGAGAGATCGACTGTCAGTAAAGGGAAGAGAGATATATTTAGAGTAGATATTTTTTAGTTTACTTTGTATATTTTTTTATATTGTAGAATTAAAAAAATATATAACACATAAATAAAATAAATTAATATAATTAACGATTCGGTTTCTTGGTCGATTTCCACCGACCCGAAAAACCAATTGCACCTCACTGTTTGCAACATTTAAGGGTCAGTTCAGTCGGTTTTCTCGATCCGAACTGACCCTTGCTCAACCCTAGTCAAGAAAAGCACGGAGCTCCCCACAAACGTGAATGTTGGAGTTAAAACAAGATCAATAATATTGTCAGTATTTATTTGTTTACTTGGGTTTAATCTTTTAATTAAGAGTTATTTTTTTTGAAAGGCAATAAATTTGATTAAAAGGAAATAAAAACAAAAAAAAAGCATAAGGCATCGCCCCATCATTAGCAAGTTGCCAAGAAACAAAACAATGCTAGACACAACCAATCCAGCAACCGGACAAAAGAAAAGCCAAAGATAAAATAAACATGATAGCAAACAAGTAAGGTGCTCCACCATTCAAACAACTCCATCCTTTGCGAACTCAACAGCTTCTAGAGTAACGCCTCTCAAGATGTCCCAAATTCAATATGCAAAATTTCATCCTCAACAAAGCCACCTAGCACATCACTCATCCGAACAACCGACAACAATAGAAACCACCAACAAGGATCCAAAGCAAAACAAAATAAACCTTTCAAAATACAAGGCTTCCTTCTCAGCAAAGCCACCCAGCAAATCATTCATCCCTACAAACAGCAACATAAAAAGCCCCCGATCCAAAGCAAAACGAGTTAAACCTTGAGATGTTTGATTTGATTCCACACATTAAACCTCCCCTTTTGCTTCATACAACGCAAACGCAAGCAACAAACAGAAATAACCTTCACCCAAAACAACCCTCACCACCTCAAAGGTCGAGACACTGCCAAATCCAAGGAAAAGAAATCATCTTCCCATATCGAAATAAACCCTCAAAACAAATCAAAAAGACCCTCCTCCTACCGCACCCGAATCAACTGACACTCTACTAAGAGAGTTTTCTTTTCCCAACAATATCATAAAACTCTGCTATTGAATCAAGAATCAACAAAAAGTCCACCTCCAAAAAGAGACACCATCGCTCAAACTACTCTTCTTCCCAAACTTCAAAAATTCCCAGTCAAAATCTTAATGATAAAAAACCACAAATAACAAACAAAGACTTACTACTCTTCTTCCTCCATGGAAATCAATCTTGAGATGATTTTATCTTTGTCTTCACAAAATTTCAAACCCAACACGAAACTCAATTCATAGGTCTCATCTGCTTCTTTTTTAAGGATTTCATTGTTGTAATGAATGTCCTGATCGGTAAGCGAAACCTCAGAATCAAAATAAAGATCAGCCTCTGCTCCCAAAATTAATTTGGTTACTCCTCTTCTACCTTTTTTCTTATTTCTTTTCTCATACTTTAAGCTCTTAAATTTCTTCCCAACACGCTCCATGGCACTTCTTTCATTCCACCTACCTGGCCCATTATCACTTCTCATTTCGATGCCAGGCCTGCTTTGCATTGGGCTTGAGCTATTTTGATGACAATGTAGACATGATCAGAAACGAAAGGCTCCTTAAGAGAATTACCCACTATCTCTTCGTTATCTGTATTTGAAACACTAGCCATCTCCTTAATAATAAGTTCTTTAAAGCTGATACTTTCCCCAACAATCTCTTCGTCTAAGAGTTTAATTCTTCTATCATCATGATCAATATCAACTTCCAACACCTTCCTTAGTTTTGTTGTCCTTTCAAAAGAATAACCTGTAGGATCTGATTAATTGAACCTCCCATAAAATTGTTTGCAGGGGTCGGAGAATCATTCAACTTCTGGCTCTGAACATTCTGGTTTACCGGAATCTCGAAACTATCCTTCCTACACATTGATTCTTCCTCTATAATAGAAACTAAAATTCTGAATTTGGTGCCCAAAGCCTTACAAACTATCATCCTGGGAATATCAGTAACATTAGATACAAGCATCTGCAACTTTACTAATTGAAAAGAAACTCTATTTAATATGTTGTTATCAATTCTCACAAATCTTCCCCAACTATTGGCAATAGCAACAAAAATTTTTTTGTGCCATAACTCCAACGGAACTTCTTCAAGTTTAATCCAAACTATTGTACACTTCTGGTAATTAAAAGAAGTTTAAGGAGCAATCTCAATAATTGACTCATGACAAGAGGATTTGATTAACTGAATGCACTCATCAACCATCGACACATCATCAACCGTTATAAAAATCATGCGTTTACTACAAATAGTCACCTGAGCTTTAATGTTCGAATCGTTGATGGAAGCAACAACATCAAGAATGTTAGATTGTGATGAGCCTAAAGTATTACATGCATTTTGTATCTATTTTGCATGTTATTGATATGTTTTATATGTTATTTCACCCTCTAATAAGGCTTATTGCACTTGTAGGCATATTGGGAGTGAAATATGCAAAAATGGTCTAAAAAGGCTCTAAATGGAGTATCTTGGAGCACTTATGGATCTAAGGATGATGAGCAAGGATTTGGAGAAGCCCATAGCCATGTTGATCATGTTGGAATCATAGTGAAGCTACTTCAAGGAAGAGGTGGTGAACCACATTGCACATGTGGTGAACCATGAGTTGACAAAGATAAAAATGTTCATCAATGGAAGCTTGATGAATTATCTACACAACCCAAGAAGATAGCTTGAGGAGATTACTAGCCCAAATAGCAGAATACATGAGCATGTGGGGAACCATGTTGTTAACATGGGGACACACATGGTCATTGAAAATGAAGACTAGCAATTCCTCATTGTCAGAGTCTTTGATGGACCTTATGGATGCTTTGGTGGACTTGACCCAACATCCTACACACCTTACACTTAGATCAGCCCTTGAAGAGGAGATTGAGAGTCCAATTCGTCATACAAGATGACCTAAAGGAGCTCACTATAATCCTAGAGCCGCAACACCTACAAAGAAGATTTCGGATTTGCACAGTTTTGGTAGATCAACCATAAATTTTGATCCAGAAGTCCAAATGAGGTGATTCAAGATCCGTTGGAAAGCTAACTCCAGGCTCTATAACTTTGATTCAGATCTTGAGAGCTGAATTTGTCATCTAAATGGTCGAAAATGCCCCTGAAGTTTCTAGATAGTAGCTGCTTGGGAGAATAAGAGTTTTTATCACTTAAGGACTTTTAGGGCGTGATTACCAAGCAAAGATGAGATCTAACACGTGCTAAACATGTTCCTAGGGTTAGAATAAGTCCTTTAGCCGCCCCTATATATATGTACTCTTCTCTAGGTTTTAGATTTAGTTGTAGCTGGAGATACAACTCATTTTCATCTATTTTTCTCTCTAGCCGCCTCTCTCTCTTTGTAAGTTCTTATGGAGTTTTTTCTCATTCTTATGAGTGAGTAGAAAACCTAATACTCTTCTATCCCTATGAATTGATTTGTTATCTCTTTATTTTCATGGTGAGATTATTTGGGTTATAGTATTGATTCAATATTAGTCTTATATCTTGTGCTTAATCATTTGTGTGAATGAATTGGAGACTTTATCAACCTACGGTTTGTTTACATAAACTATGCTTTCTGTTAGATCTATAAGGTTTATTAGATTGAAGCAATAATTAGATTGATGATGCTTTTTGATAGTTGATCTAATTTAGATATATCACTTTTGCATGATTAGTAATAGCTTTCCGTGAAGCTAATCTTGTAGTCTAGTATGCCATCCGATTGATCTTTATGCTCATTCCTTATGGAATGGTAAGGCTATCAACATTAGAAAGTGCAGAACATGAAGTTGTGTGCTTCGGTTGAATGCATGATTGTACTTGGGGAATTGTGTGTTCAACTAGGTATTGATTCAATAGGATTGTATGGCCTGAACAATTGCAACTCGATCGAGATGTATATCCAATAGAGTTGATTGTGTATGTTGATTTATTAGGAGGATAAATAGTCTAGGATCCATGATATAAAGAGTGATTTATCAATCATAGTGGACAAGAAGAGTAAGCTTTTAGTATTAATAGTTCGTTTACATCATAATTACCTTAGTTTGCTTATTTACTTGATGTTATTAATCTATTTTGTGTTCCTAGATTGTTTTCTCAAGGTTTTGTAGGTTTAACTCGTCCCTCCCTATGGATTCGACCCTTACTTACCCTATTCTACCTATTTAGTAGTATTGGAGTTGGTGAGGAATTTTATTTCTGAATCGTGTCCTTATTGTTAACGACCTGTAAGGGCACATCAGTGTGTGCATTAAACAACACTACAACACTCCTATCAAGCCATTTCATGCCTTCCTCCGGAATTGAAACATCAACACTGACATCTTCACTAGACAAATAACTATCCTCTAAACCATCACAATTGTCTTGGGGACAAGCATCCACCACCTTATCTTTAGACCGAGACTTGGAAACATCCACCATGGCCTCTGCTTTCTTTATCCTCGGTTTTGAAACCTTAAAATCAGGGCCTCGATCATTGAATTTCTCCGGCGATACCATGTTTTCTTCATTCTGCTTGGAAGAGCAAGCAACCTCCTGTTTGACGTTCGACCTTGGAATTCTCCATGGAGATCTACGAAAAGAGGAAATAGCATGCTTGCGTCTATGTTTCCACCTTTCCGATCGCCTACCAAAATTCCTACCTCTTTGACCTCGTACTGAATAGTATCTGCCATGAACACTGCCATTGTCATTTTCAAAACTGACACCAAACTGGTTAAAACTATTTCTTCTGACATCTCTGGCCGGGACCCTATCGATTTTCCTTGCATCGGCTTCTTTAACAAACAAAGCTCTACCATCAATTCTTCTACCATTACCAAAAGAAATAGCATTATGCAATTCCTCTTTGTATCTATATCTTACGAAAGCAAAGTTTGTAAATCTGTTTCTCCTAACCGGCATGAAAATGTCAAGACTCCGAAGTCATTAAAAAGATAAAAAAAATCTCCTTCCTCGTCACCTTGCAATCTATATTACCCACAAAAACTGAATGTAAATATAATCTCCATTGAAAGGAATCATTGCTCAAACGTCGATCATTCCATGATGATTGCCGGGAAACGTTCTTACTCCAGGCTCTTTCTCTCATTTCTTTTTCATTAAAATTTAATTAAGAGTTATTTAATTAGTGGGATCCATTAGGGTTTTAGTATTTTCTAATGTAAATAGGGTGTTATGTTTAGGATTTTGGTTGAGACTCAAAGAAACTCCAGGTTAGGTGAGGTTGAAAAGTTATGTGTTGATTGGTTGTGTGTAAGGCTTGAAAATTTGCCCAAAGGATGCCTCTTGTGAAACCTAGTTAGGGTTAGTCAAAACTTTGGTTTTGTGGGTTGGAGCCTCCATTAAAATTGTTCTTGTTCTTGTTGAGTGAGTTCGATCAATGCAATAAAAGTTTCGTGTATTTGTTGTTTTCTCCTCAAATCAATTTAAAAGTTTTTTATTCTACGATTAGTATCAGAAGCCAAGGTTACGTCATTGGTGGTGTTTAATTTTGATTTAGGAGGAGAAAAGAAAAGAATATTATAAATGCAGTCTTCGAAACATAAAGATCGTTGGGATGTTGTTGAAAAGGGATTCACTACTATGTCCCTTTCTTCTTCTTTTTTTTGGTTTTTTTTTCTTTTTCTTGTCTTCTTGTGATATTTTAGTGTGAAACTTTTTTTCTTTATTTTTCTCCTCTCTTATTTTCTGTTGGAATTTTGTAATGGAGTTTTTTTTTGAAAAATATTAAATAATTTTCTATACTTTTATAATTTCAGTATTTAAATTATAATTATTATATAAAATATGCATAAGTATTATTTATTAGTATATAAAAATTCAATATTTTGGTGAATTAATTTTTCTAAGGATTAAAAGTGTTCAATAACATTAAAATATACATCAATGTTATTTGTTAATATAATTAAAAATACTAATACGCTTACTAGTCATTTTACATTCTAATCTCACCCCACCATTGTTTTCGCTTAACATCTCCGTTTCTATCGCTGATTATAATCTCATCGGTACAGTGCCTAATCTGATCTGTACAATGTTTAATCTCACAATCTCAGTTCAAACGGAGCCAATCGCACCGCTCTACTAAACGCAACCTGAGCTTGTCAATTAATAAAAGGCTTAATACCAAAATTGGCTCCTAATTATTTTATTTGGGACAAGTTCGCCCCTTTTCTTTTTTTTTGGGACAAATAAATCCCAAACCTTTCAAAAAATGGGACAAATTAGCCCCTTTTACAGTGCTGTTAAAATTTCCCATGTGGAATATCCACATGGCAGTGGGTCCCACACGATGAAAATTGAAAAAAAAAACATATTTTCCCCTTACTAAGATCTATCAACTTTTCTCCCTCTCCCTTCTTGGATCAAACAACTCCATCCTTTAAAAGGAAAAAGAACACAACCCATAAACACAAACCAAGCCTCACTTGCTAAATTTGAATATATGATTTATGAGGAATATATATTTGTTAGGAAAAGCAAATACATTCCGTTCTGGTTCTTAGTACTATTGTACTATTACTTTTTTTCTGCTAGGAAAAACAGCCTTATCGATAATCCCTTCAAGATTATCATAAACAAACTTGCTATCCACAAGGAACTTAAAGTACCCATCAACGATGGGTTCCCACTTCCTTAGGAACTGCTCTTTAATCGGTTGTTAGTAAATCATAAAATAATCCCCACAATTTCCTAACTAAGTAGATAGGGCAAGCAGGGGTCACAGAGAAGGGGAATAGACTTATCAAAAGATAAATCCTCTCTAAGAATCACTCAAAAATTACTTAATAGAAAAGGGGATTAAAACAATTAAATATAAAAGCAATTAAACTAAAAATAAATCAAAGTAAATTTAATCTAAACTATGGCAATTATTAAAGAAAATAATGATTAAAAAGCATACTTCTTCTCCAATGGTAGAAATCAATTAATTTAACTATGGATCCTTGATTTAAAAGATAAATTTAATATTCTCTCAATTAAACAATTGGACTAGAGAAATCTCTAACATGCATATAAGATAAAATTACTTATTACCAGCTTAAATTATCCCTTTTATTCAAAACAACTAACCATTGTATTACCAATCTATTAGCATGTCAAGAACAAAGCATTAAGATCTATTTTCACACATGCATAACAAGTATAACCAAACTCATTTAATTCAAGCATATGAATATCAAGAACAAACAAGGTTTACTTCTCCCATTGGACACTTATTACCAGCCATCCAATTTGTTACCAAACAATCAAACCAGTTATTACCACTCAATTTGATTTAACAATGCATCAATCATATTATATCAATAGTGGCCATCTAAATCAATAACAATCATGATCATGAAATAAAACAGGGATTAGCAAACATGTCATCAAGAACAAATATCAAATTATAAGCACACAAATCTCATTATAATTAATTGATTGAAATCAGCAAAGGATAAGAAGTATTAAGAATTTAGCTACTCATGGATTTGGAACAAATCCATGGGACGCATAAGAAAACTTACAAGATCTTGGGGTGAAATCCTCCTCTTGAATAACCTAGGGTTGCCGCCCTCTCTATGCAAAGAGAGGGTGCGGCACCCTAGCCCTAAAACTAGAAGAAAAACTAGAACTAGAAGAGAAAATTGTGTGTGTGTGTTTTGTGTTACATAAGGTGGCTATTTATAGTGTAAATAACCCTAAAGACTCCAATTACAATTAGGATATGACTCTAGGACGTTTTAAGGGTTGACTTGGTCTCCAAGTTGACTTAAAAGTCTTCCTAGAACCGAATTCCTAGTGAAAATAGGATCCTAAAAAATTCTCGAATAGTGCAGTAACTTCGACAGCAATTTCAGCCTTGAAGATGGCAGAACTGGGCTTTCGGCTTCAAAAGAAAGTTATAGATCTTGGAGTTAGCTTTCCAATGCCTACTCACGAGCCTAAAACGGAGGTCTGAGCAGAAGGTTATGACCTTTCTACCGAGACTGCGCTGAATCCTAATAATGTTAGGACTAGTATGCGGGAATTGGATATTTCCTTGGATATAGGCGGCACAAATTGGGATTTTGACTCCAATTGTGGGTTTATATGGGCTGAGTATTATCCCATATAAAATATCCAAAATTCCATGTCTTCAAGGCTTGTTCATAGCTTATCTTCAATCATTCGCAATTAAAGCTCCAATCTTCAATTCTTGCTTATTGAAATAATTCTTCAATGATCTTCAAATCTTCAAATTATCTTCAATAAATCTTCAAACACGAACTTCAAATCTCCAAATCTTCACTCCAAATTGCTAAGTCCATATTTGTGACAAAAGTAATCAAAATAGCTCCAAAAATAGTGCAAAATCACAAGTTTCCACTTTTTTTTGTCTTCAAGAACTAAAAACACAAATATTTATAAAATAGGGTTAAAATACAATAAAAATACCAAAAAGCATAGGAAAGTGATCATAAAAATAGGGTCTATTTTGGTTCGATCACTCTTCAAGCTCTTTCACTTCCTTTTCCCCTTCCTTTGCTTGGTCCTTGGTATGCAACTGCATAGCCTCAAACCCTTTAGCCTTTCTGGCGTCGTGGCCAATACAACGCGGCTCCTAGTAGCCATCTCATTCTTAAGGCTTAAAAGACTAAGAACCAGAATATGGGAAATCCTTGGGGATATGTCGTAACGTGCGGGTCCGGGAACCCTATCGCTTCGACTTAAACAACAGGAGTCGCCACTAACCAAAATTCCTAGGTGTGATTAGTCACCTATTGACCATCTAAACCTAATTAGGACCAATGCTTGGCAATGGACCAGACTAAGCCTAAAGGTCCAGTCTTTGAACCTAAGTCTAAGTTCGGGAGTCCATTACGTTCAGGGAAGGATTAGCACCCCTGAGACACCCGTCAAACGACGGTACCATTAGTCTAACCAGATTCTATGTGGGTCAAAATGAAATTGGTTGATTTTATCATAATCTTGCTTATTAAGAAAATTATTAAAATAAATAAAAAAAAGTAATAGATAAATAGGAAAATAAGTTTTTTAAAAAATAAAATAATAAAAAAATAAATTGGTATAGAGATAATAGAAAAATAGATACAGAGAATAATAGATAAATAGGTAGGTAAAAAAGGATAATAATAAATAAATAGATAATAGATAAATTAATAAATAAAAAGATAAATAGTAAATAAATAAATATAGTTAAATTAATAAATAAAAATATAAATAGTAAATAAATAAATAAAAATCTTTTTGGTCTTTTTTTGTGTCTTTTCTCTAATTAATGCATGTATGCAAATGATGAATGCAAAAATCAAATTATTAGACCAATTCACGTAGTCTTGGGTTATTGAAAATTCTTTTCGAGATATATGCACGGAACTCCGAAGCATCCCGAAAGAACCCTCTTATCCTTAGAGACATTCAACGAGCCCCGAAAATTCGATCACTCGTGAAAGCCCCTTCTTTGGAAGACTGTGATTATTGGTTGTTTAGTGGCATGCCAATTAATAAATCACATATAATTAAAATGCATAATTAAACATGAATGCATATGAGATAATCCTAATTTGGTTTTAATTAAAATAAAATTAAATCTAATTAAAATTGAAGTATAATCAATCATTGAGCAATTAAAACTAATGCTAAGTTAATTATGAAATTAGACCATTAATTTAAACAATTATAACCCTAAGTGCATGAATTAAAATTATACAAACCCTTAATTGCATGAAAAACAAACTGTTGCATATCCAAACGAATAAATTAAAAAAAAACAGTAGCCAAATCACATTAAATCTCAAATTAAATTAAATACATAGAACAAAAATAAACAAAATTAAAGCAAAAGGATCTAATTGCACTAATCTCAGGGACCTACATGAACAAGGGATGAACTTTCAGGCTTTATGTGCATTGTATTATAACTAAAAGGACTAGGTTGCACTGAATTAGAAAAAAACATTGTTGCATGAGAAAACAATTATCAAATCACCATAATCATAAGACATGCGATTTATAAATAAATAATAGGAAAAAAAACTTAAACAAATTAAATAAAATTTGATGAATTCAATTGATGAGCATGGGAAACGCATGGAAAGATGATTTTATTAGCAAAGAAAATCAATACAACCAAGGGCCTACAGGAAAGAACCAAAGAATAGGGCACCATAAAAAGAATTTTACCAACTAAAAAAATATGGTGTTGTCACTTCTTCTGTCCTTCACGTGCTAGAGAGATCTGGGAAAGCGTGCTCTAATTCTCTTCTCTTCTTCCTTTTACGTCCCTCCCCTTTATTTTCTAGTTTTTTTTTTCTACCAAAGCTTTTTTTGATCCCAAAAATAAATTTCAGCTCTCCCTTTTCTTAACCCTAAAAAAAAAACCCCAACCCTAGGGATTTATATATCCTTTTATACCTAGAGCCATTCCCCTATTGGGTTTGGACTCAATTTACATGAAGAAAAATAAACCCATCTACATGGAACCATAAAAAAAAACATTAGTTTCAATTTTGGACTAAAAAAAAATGGGCTTGTCCCAAAATTAATTAAGCCCAAATTTCAGTGTCTACAGCTGCCACCCTTTGTGGACTTTCTGAGAATCTTGAACGGGAAGTACACAAAGACGTAGACACTATTGCGCTTGAACTCTTTCTTCTTTCGCTCTTTCAAGATTAAAACTTGAACTTCTTAAATAACCACACTGGATCATTTAAGATGCAACCTTGATCATGGAAACTTTTCTTGGAGTGACCATACTGGATCAAATTGGAGATCAACTCTGATCATCGAAAACTTCTTGAATGACCACACTGGATCATCTGAAGATCAACTCTGATCATCAAAAACTTCTTCGAATGACCACACTGGATCATCTAGAGATCAACTCTGATCTTCGAAAACTTCTTGAAACGACCGCACTGGATCATCTGGAGATCAACTCTGATCATCAAAAACTTCTTCGAATGACCGCACTGGATCATCTGAGGATCAACTCTGATCATTGAAAACTTCTTGGAATGACTGCACTGGATCATTTGAACACCTGTTTCTCAAAACAAATCATGCTTTGATGAAAGTTAAGATGAATGATTTTGCAAGTGCAATGACAATGTATGCTGATGCAATACTAAATACTATTCATGATATGCTTTTGAATTAACTTAGTTAAAGGTTCCCATTTTACTGCACTGCTTTCAATTCCTCAATTACTGCTCATCATAATCGCCTGTTTACCCCTGATTCCTTTGTTTTCCTTTTCTATCGTCTTGCCCCCCCAGCTCATTTCTTTTGCATTTCTTGCTCTAACTATCAAACCATATTTGTGGAATTCCTTTCCCTTTTCTCTTTTTGCCCCAGGTGAACATTTGTTCCTTTTATCCCATAATTGAATTTATTATTGAAACTGAACAATTCCATGCAAGTTTTTGATGATTTTTAAAGAAAACCTATGCCAACCATTCATGAGATGCAATCAGAAGGAAACAATCATGACTGAAGGGAAAATATATTTCATTAATAAGCAAGGAAATAGATATACAAGAAAGCTGATGTACAGAGAAAGATTCCATACATAAACATAACAAAGAAATTTTAGAAAGATAGAACCTCATGACGATGAATACTCCGACAACTATAGAAACATGCCAAGGATTCCAAATTTCAGTGTTGATGTTCCCAACTCAGTCTGGACCAGAACCTCACCCTTTTGACCTTGAGAGACGCTCTTTTCTCTACCAACTATACATTTCCATGCTTTACTTGAGCCACCCTTTGCGGGTTTTCAACTCAAGTTTCTCCTTTTCCAACCTTCACATGAGCCGACCTTTTCGGGTTTTCAACTCAAGTGACCCCCCATTGGGTCCAAGTCGCCCTTTGCGGGTTTTCAACTTGAACCCCTCATTTTTATTCTTTTTCCTCTTTTTTCCTCCTTTTTTCTTTTTTTTTGAAACTTCAGGCATAATATTTCTTCACTGCATCTGCATTGACGGGCTTTGATAACACATCCCCATCCATTTCTTGCAAAATCAATGCTCCACCAGAGATAGCTTTCTTTACCACAAACAAACCTTCCCAGTTTGGTGTCCATTTGCCCCTCGGATCACGCTGCTCTAGTATGATCTTCTTAAGCACCAAATCCCCTTCCTTAAACTGCCTCGGGCGTACCTTCTTATTAAATGCCCGCTCCATCCTTTTCTGATACATCTGACCGTGGCATAGAGCCGTTAGCCTTTTCTCATCAATCAAATTCAACTGATCATATCTTTCTTGAACCCATTCAGCATCATCTAGTTTGATTTCTCTATAGACCCTTAGGGAAGGCATCTCAACCTCAATTGGTACCATTGCTTCCATCCCGTATACTAATGAATATGGGGTTGCCCCAGTTGAAGTTCTAGCACAAGTCCGGTAAGCATGCAAGGCAAAAGGAAGTTTCTCATTCCAATCTCTATAAGTCTCTGTCATCTTCTCCAAAATCTTCTTGATGTTCTTATTGGCTGCCTCAACTGCTCCATTCATCTTTGGACGGTAAGTAGTCGAGTTACTATGAGTTATCTTGAACTGTTTGCATGTCGCATCAACCAACCCTTTGTTCAAATTGGTCACATTGTCCGTAATAATCCTCTCAGGTAACCCATGATGACAAATAATCTCATTTTTGATAAACTTGTTGACTACAGCCTGAGTGACACTTGCATATGAAGCTGCCTCAACCCATTTTGTGAAATAGTCAATTGCAACAAGAATAAACTTGTGTCCATTTGAGGCCTTGGGGTTAATAACTCCGATCACATCTATACCCCACATTGAAAAAGGCCACGGAGCTGACATGACATGTAGTGGGTTTGGAGGAACATGGACCTGATCCCCATAAATTTGGCACTTGTGACATTTCCTGACATAATCAATACAATCAGTCTCCAAAGTCAACCAATAGTATCATGCTCTCATAATTTTCCTTGCCATCTTATGACCACTTGTATGGCTTCCACATGATCCCTCATGTACCTCTTCCATAACCTTCTTGGCCTCCATCGAGCTCACACACCGAAGTAATGTCTGATCACGACTCTTCTTATACAGAGCTTCACCCTCTAAGAGATAACTCGTTGCCATTCTCCTAATCACCCTTTTGTCATTCTCAGTGGCATGTTATGAGTACTTTTGGTATTTGATATGTTGGAGAATATCAAAGTACCATGGGTTTCCATCTACCTCCTCTTCTACACTCAAGACATGTGTAGGGGAATCTCTCGTTTGGACTTGGATTGGTTGAATGTCAACATCTGTTCCCACTTTGAACATTGACGAGAGAGTTGCTAATGCGTCGGCCAACTAATTATCTTCCCTAGGAAAATAGTGGAAGGAAACTTTTTCAAATGACTTGATCAAATCAACCATGTAATCCTTGTACTTGGCCAACTTTGGCTCCCTTGTCTGCCATTCTCCTTTTGATATGATAAATCACCAATGATGAGTCTCCATATATGTCTATTATCTCCACTTTTTTGTCCAAAGCCATTTGAATCCCTAAGATGCATGCTTCATACTTAGCCACATTGTTGGTGGCAGGAAAATCCAATCGGGCTGTAGCTGAGAAATAATCGCCATCCGGGGATATCAATACTGCACCTATTCCCTGTCCTGACAGGTTTGATGCCCCGTCAAAATACATCTTCCATTTCTTCTCTTCTTCTTCTATTTGACCTACAAACATCAGGTCTTCATCTGGAAACTCAAAATGTACTGGTTCATAATCTTCACTAGCTCGATCCGCTAGAAATTCCGCTACAACACTTCTTTTGATAGCTTTCTGAGAGACATATACTATATCGTATTCTAATAAAAGTACTTGCCACCTTGCAATTCTTCCTGACAATCCCGGCTTTTCAAACACATACTTGATTGGATCCAATTTGGATACCAACCATGTAGTGTGGTATATCATATATTGTCTTAACCGATGGGCTATCCACGCTAATGCGCAACACATTTTCTCTAAATCTGAGTACTTGGCTTCACAATCAGTAAACTTCTTGCTCAAGTAGTAAATTGCTCTCTCTTTCTTCCCATTTTCATCTTGCTATGCCAATACACATCCCATTGAGCTTTCATATACAACTAGATATAAGATCAAAGGTTTCTCTCTTACTGTTGATACCAAAACTGGAGGATTTGATAAGTATTATTTGATCTTATCGAAGGCCACTTGACATTCTTCATCCCATTCTCCTGGACTCTTCTTCCTCAACAACTTGAAATAGGATCACATTTAGCCGATAACTATGAAATAAACATGGCAATGTAATTCAGTCTTCCTAAGAATCCCCTAACTTCCTTCTGACTCTTCGGAGAGGGCAAATTCTGAATAGCTTTAACTTTATCTGGATCTACCTCAATGCCTTTCTCACTGACCACGAAACCGAGCAAGTTTCCTGATGTAGCTCCAAAAGTACACTTGGCAGGATTAAGCTTAAGCTGAAATTTTTGGAGGCTCTCAAAAAGCTTCCTCAAATTCACTATATGTTCTTGGGCAGACCAGGCTTTGACAATCATATCATCCACATATACCTCTATCTCCTTATGCATCATGTCATGGAATAGTGTCATCATTGCCCTCTGGTATGTTGCCCCAGCATTCTTTAACCCAAACGACATCACTTTATAGCAGAAAACACCCCATGCAGTCACGAATGCAGTCTTTTCTTTATCCTCTGGTGCCATCTTGATCTAGTTGTACCCCGAGAAACCATCCATAAATGAGAACAAAGAGTACCCAGTTGTATTATTAACTAAGACATTAATATGTGGCAAGGGGAAATTATCCTTTGGGCTAGCTCGATTAAGATCCCGATAGTCCACGCACATTCTTACTTTCCCATCCTTCTTCGGCACTGGGACTATATTAGCTTGCCACTCTGGGTACTTGGCTTCCTCTAGGAATCCTGCATTAAGTTGCTTTTCTACCTCTTCTTTGATCTTCAACAACATTTCTGGTTTCGTTCTCCTCAATCTCTGTTGAACCGGCTTGCAATCTGACCTGATAAACAACCTATGTACGTCGATTTCTGGATCCAAACCAGGCATATCCTGATATGACCAAGCAAACACATCTGCATACTCTTTTAGTAAATCTATCAATTCTTGCCTACTTTCCTCTGATAGGGTGGTATCAATTTTCACTTCCCTAGGATCTTCTTCTGTCCCTATGTTAATCAATTCAGTGGGCTCCTTATGCAGTAAAATCTGCTTCTCCTCCTGTTCAATTAATCTCAAAAGGTCTAAGGGTGGAGTTTGATCCTCAGTGTCTTCATCGTCGGGTTCATCAGCATATACTGAATTTTCGAAATTGAATCCTGGCTCGTCATGAGCGTCTTTGCATTCATCATCAGTCGGCCTGAGAAATAAAGTAGCAAATATATATACATACCAAAGGAAAATAAATAAATAAATAAATAAATAAGTGAATGAAAATGAATGGAGAATGTGAAAAAGAAACTTCTGATGTGCATTTCATTTCATGATGAAAGGCTAACATAAAGAAAAACATGACATGGAATTGTCCAATTATTCAAACATATAGAAAAGGAAAACAATTTTTGAGATAAAAGCTTAATTACATTTGTAGATCAGTAACATGAATTGCTCTCTCATATTCCACCCAATTTTTCAAAACTTCTCCAGGGGCCAATTAACGAATCCAAGGGCAGTCATCTTCTTCTGGCATCTCCTCTGTAATAGCATTGATGGTCAAACCCTGAAGCTTCTCTTCAATCTCTTGCTTTTTGGGTGCAGCACTATTTATCCATCATGCTGAACGGAATGTTTCAAACAACGGTGGGAGTTCCATCTTCTTTCTTCCATTTTCTCTCGCATTCTAGCTAGTCGCCTCTACTTTTTCTTTTCCTCAGCCTCAGCCCAATCCTCTGCAGTTGCTTGAATCCTAATCCAAAGATGGAATCATGGATAGGTATGTTGACAACACGAGTAATCCCTTGCAAATCTTTCCCTAAGCCTCGGCCTTCTTTCCATCAACTTTTCTTCAGCACTTGAAGAGCTGAGACATAATAATGCTTTGGACTCTTGGGGATGACCTGTGCCACTTCGAAAGCTCTGAACGAACATTCATATGATTCCTCTGGTGGTTCAACATAGGAGAAGCCACTCGTACTTGCAACCATAAAGTCTTCCTCTCCATGTACTTCAACAAATTTCTCCGGAGTAGAGAACTTCACCAGTTGGTGTAGAGAAGAAGGTACAACTCCTGCTAAGTGTAGCCAAGGTCTTCCTAGCAGACATGAGTATGACGGGTGATCTATATCAAGCACTTGAAATCGCATGTTAAAAGGTACTGATCCCACTATGATCAGGATTTCCACCTCCCCAATCACGCTCCTTCGAGTGCCATCAGATGCCTTCACTACCATATGATTGGTTTGAATATATGCCTCTTCCACTGGTAACTTTCTCAACATCTTCTGCGGCATTATATTCAAAGCTGAACCATTATCAACAAGGACATGGCCTACATTCATATTCTTGCATTTTATGGAGATTGCAAAGCTTTGATACTGTTCCTCATACCTTCTTTAATCTCCTTCTCTGAAAAAGTGATAAAACCACTAGCAGATATATTTCCTGTCAAGCGATCTAAATCATTGACACTGATATTCTGTGATACATAAGACTGGCTTAAAACCCTTAAAAGTGCATTCTTTTGTGCCTCTGAATTCAACAACAAGCTAAGGATAGAAATCCTAGCAGGCAAACGGTTCAACTGTTCGATCACACTATATTCACTTTGCTTTATGATCTTCAGAAACTCACACGCATCGTGTTCAGACACCGGCTTTTCAACAACTCTGTCCTTTGCTGGTCTAGATGTTTCTCCAAATTCTCTTGTTGGCTTCACTAGGACTGAACTCCCCTCTCCCTTCTTCTGAACAGTCTTAGACACCTCGGGTGAATATACCCTTCCGCTCCTGGTTATCCTACCAACACCAGTTACATTGGCCGAGCTACTCTCCATAGTAGGTGTAATGATGTTGAACTCATACTTCCATGGCACTTGGCGGTCATCCATATATGGAAATGGCCGTGGAGGTGTCACAACAACAGATGCCACTGACCTCTGCATGTGGCTTGGTAAAACGGAAGGTGGTTTTGGTACAAATGGTTGAAATGGTTTCACCTTAGGTGGAGCTGGTACAAAAGGCTGAGACGTCTCCTCAATTACAACATTCACTTCGCTTATATCTTTCTCAATGTAAAACTCTATCCTCTTAACATCCATTAACCTTTGTACTTATCCTTTGAAACTGCAGCATTCATGAATACCATGTCCTAGATCGTGATATGGGCAGACTCTCTCCATGTTTTCAAGTCCAAACTAACCTGGACTTATCATACCGGCTTTCACCAAAGCTTCATAAACTTTAGTCATCGGGGTAGATACATCTTCAATCCTTCCTTTGATGAATTCTCCAGTTCCTAGCATTGACACTTGTCCTCCTCCATGATTCGGCAAAGGGCTGGCCTGAGCAAAACTCAACTTTCCAGATCTCACAAACTCTTGCACTGCGTATTTTAGCTTCAAACAATCTTCAGTAGCATGCCCTTCGGACCCAGAGTGATAGTCGCATTGAGCATTGGCCTTATACCAGGCCGATTGTGGATACTTAATAGGATTCTGATACAGCAACCTTGTTAACAAACCTTGTTGCAACAATTGAGGCAAGCGTTCAGTATAGGTATAAGGTATGGGGTCAATGGGGATTCTCTCTTTCACTGGGTCAGTTTTAACAGCACTGGTTTGAGCCTTTTGTTGTGTTGGCTGAAAAGAGTACGGGCTAGATGGCCTTGGGCGAAAGGGTGTTCCACTTGTCACATTAACACTATCAGGATAGTGAGGATAGTATTGGTTCTGTTGTGGAGGTGCATAATATCCATAAGACTGGTAAGGGTAAGTGTACCCATAATTTTGAGGTGGGCAAGGACGGTAGTATTGCCCCTGATTTCTTGGCCTAAAACTATCTTGTCCAACCTCATGGACCTCCCCTTCTTTCTTCTTATGACTTGCGGGGCCTTTCTTTTCAGCATCTCCAAAGACTCCACTTCGAACCCCTGCTTCATAGGCCTCTCCTGCCACAATCAATCTGGTAAAAGAGTCAGTTGTTGCTTGATACAATTCTCGGAAATACTCATTCTACAGTGTCTTTAGAAACTTGAAACCTATTTTTGAATCTTTCATTAGTGGGTCCACTTCCAGGGCCATGTCCTTGAACCGCTGGCCATACTCCTTGATAGTTTCACCTGGCTTCCTCTTCATACTCAACAGTGTTTCCCGGGAAGGAGCCAATTCATCAATGTGCTTTTACTGTGCTATAAAAGCATTAGCCATGTCATTCCATGTCTTGATCTGGTTAGGGTCCAATCTGTTGTACCATTTAAAGGATGAACCTACAAGACTGCTCTGAAAGTAATGCATGAGCATATCATCTGTGTTATATGGCTGCATTTGGCGCACATATGTGTTAACAAGGTCTTCTAGGGATCTCGTTCCATCAAACTTCTCAAAATCAGGAACCTTAAACTTTGGTGGGATAACCAAATCTATGACCAGTGCCACGTTCTCCACTCCTTTGAAATAAGTTTTATTTCCTCCTAAACCTTTAAGTCTCTCTTCCATCCGATAGCTTATCATTAGCTTCATTCACTATTCTCTTGGTGTCATCGCCATCAGGTATACCAACAAGTTTGGCGGTTGCTACCCCAGGGGTATAAAGATGAGAGTAGTCTGGTGGTGGTGGAACATATGAAGTTCCAAATTCAGGATGAGGACGAGGGACAAAAGTTCCGCTCGCTGTTGCTGATGCCACTGGAAAGGTGTACTGCCCATCTGACACTTGAGGGTACATGTAGGGATTGAACAGTGGAGTGGGCATAGTTGTCTGTACCGTGCTTACGTTCTCTGTCTCTATCCCAGATGTCACAACTATTGTGTCTTTTTCAGATTTCACTGCAATTTTCTGTTCATGTGTCTGAGTGTTTTCAGCGGAAGCTTTCTCCCCAGATAACCGTTGCAGCATACCCATTATAGCAGCCAACTATTCCTTTATAACACCTTGTTCCTGTTTCATCTCTTCTTGCGAATGTCTCATTTCTTCTTGTGCCTGCCTCAGATGTTGGGTTTCTGCAGCCTGTTCTTCCATCCTCCTAACCCTTGACCTTATGTAGTACACGTAAACTTGCGCTGGTTCCTTCTTAGGTCGAGCTATCTTTTGAACAACTGACAAGTTTGACCGGATCATGAATCAGTAACCCCATTTTAGCAATGGATGCAAAAGATTTGCCATAAGAGATGAAACGCAAAAAACAACCCGGAATCTTCCATCGAAGTTTTATGAATTTCATATCCCACATCTGGACTTTTAACTGCCGCAAACTAGCATCCAATTAGAGTCCTTCCTTTGTTGGCATGTAAAAACATGTTTGATGAGTGCATGATGTATGATGGATGCAATGTATGAATTGCAAATGAACTTTACCAAAGAAAAGATGACTTAGAAAATCTTCCGGAATCTTCCACCAAGATTTTAGAAGTCGTCATTTTCCCCACATCCAAGTTTCAATTACCACAAAACTGTGTCTAATTGAAATTCTTCACTTGTGTGACAAATAATAAACATGGATGCAAATTGCAAAAATCCATTCCGCAACATTTTGGGGAAAAAGTAAAAACATTCGATTAATGGATAAAACAATTGGTTCAATACATCACTCTAAAATAAACATCAGTTCTTCTCCAAACATATCAACCCATGGTTGTAAAACTTAATAATCTGCCTATACTGTTCAGCAGCATCCTCCAGGAATTTGGCAAGCTCTCGTCCACATCGATCAAAAGGCATCACAGCAGGTCGGAGCCGATTTGCCCTTGCTTCCATGAACTCTGCCATCCCAATCATCTTGTTCACATCTATCAGGAGCTTCTCCATATCTGTCAGCCTCTCCAAGCATTTTTCCTTCTAAAATGTGCACCTGCTATCATTTCCCTTCACCAAAGTCTCATATTTTCTGCATATTTCATCATATTTCTTGCCGAGTTCAGATAACTCTTCCTGAGCCTTCTCACAATCATTATTATTGAGCTTATTAGATTTTTTGAAGAGCTTCAATTCCTTCTCAACCCCCTTCAATTTTGCTTGTAACTGACTTCCCTTAAGAACCTCTTCGGCCTTTTCCAAGTGAAGTTTAACGTTCTGCTCTTTCAACTCCGCAATCTGTTGAATATGCTTTGCTTCCTTGTCACTGGCTTCAATCTTCTGCTTTTTCAGCTTGTTCTCATAATTTTGGTGCAAGAGTTCTACAACTTCTTTGTTGGTTTCCCTTTCTGATTCCAATTCCCTCTTACTTTCTTTCCAAGACCTATCTCTGCTTTCAGATACCACAAAGGTTTTTCTGTGTTTCTCCTTTTTAGACTCCAGCTCTTCCTTGCCTTGCTGAACTTTCTCTTCCAGACCTTTCGCTATTAGCTGCTCCGCCACAACCAAATCTTTAGTTGCTTTAACCTTTTCTTTATACTCTTCCTTCTGTTTTTCCAATTCTGACTTTTCATGAATCAGCCTCTGTTTTTCTGCTTCCATTTCCCTGACCATAGATCCTTCTTTCAGTCTTTTTACCTCGAAAGCTAACTTGGGCAAAATGTCCTTACCATCAGGTCCTGTTGGATAGTTCGGATCTCTTTTTGGAGGTAAGACCAAGTTTTTGACTCTAAACTTCTGCCAGTCTGGATATTCAGGTTCCACTCTTTCAGTATATATTCCCCTACCGATAAAATGAGCATTCTTGTACTTCTGAACCAAATCTTTTGCCATAAGCTTGTCCTTAACAGTCTTGAACTCAAAATCAATACTATCGAATCCTTGAGTAAGGGGAATATATTGCTGAGACCCAAGTTGCCTTCGTACCATTAGATGCGAATAACTGGTGGCCCCCGTAAGGCCAACTAAAGGAAGCCATGGTTCTTCATTACTCAAGTACTGTGCTTTTTGTTGTTCCATAAACTTAGCCTTCCAATCCCAACCTGTTGATGGCAAGACTCGGAACCACTCGATCCATTGATTAACTGTCTTTTCTGGAGGCCACTTACTATCCCTATATGCTTGGATCGACCTTTTGGCGTGATCTTTATGGCAACGTGGATATCCGTCCACGGTTCCAAAATGGCTCCGGAACCACAAGCTAAGCAACTGAGCACATCCTTTGAAGCGACCCCCTCCATTCTTTCTACAATGATGCAACGAAACCATAGTTTCTACCACTATGGTCGCCGATGGATCAGCTCCATGAGAAATCTGGTCAAATAAGTCAATAGTCGCTCCATTCACATGCCCCAACTCTATTGGAAACAACACTAACCCATATATGAGTAAAGCAAAAACTGCCAAGCCCTTATCTTCTTGCAGGTTCTTCTTTACAAAGTTTATAAGATAAATTGTTGTAATCCGTTTTCCTCCCATTTGAGCATTCCCCCTAACTTTCTCCACTTTCTCACAAATAACTTTTGCCAAGTTATTGTCCCAAGTAGAATCCTTTTGTGGCCAATGTACCCTCTTGTCTGCTTCAGCCTTGGTCTGTAGCATATCTCTAATTCTTCCACAATTGGTGTCATATCCACCTCATTGAACACGAAACATCTGTAGGACAAATCCCAGAAGTAGATTGCTGCCTTCAAGAGATTCTCTTCGACCTTTACACTCAATAAGTCCCCAATATGCCCATATAAGTGCTCAAACCTAGCTTTTCGGTCATCACACATCTGCCCCCATATTTCAATAAGTTTGTCCAAATCCTTATTCTGTTGGAGGTCTAAATTAACTGCCTCTGGTAGAACTGGCACAAACCCCTCTTTTAGGCAATCGCCTCTCATCTTCTGTTTTGCTGAGAAAAACCACTTGATGTGTTTGTATTTCTCCCATGGAAACTGCCCCTCACCAATGGAATCCCCTAGTTCGTCCATAGTCGAATGATGCCCTTGATCTCAAAAATGTTACGGAATGGATCCCTACATGCAATGCAAAAATGCAAGAAAATGCCAAGAAAGAGAAAACAAAGCAGAACGAAAACATTAGTAACAAAATATGAGGAGAATATTAAAGAAATTGCAATTACGAGAAAAAGACGAAAAGATGCCCCTGTTACATTATTTAAAAACCATAAAATGGGCAGAAATTGCCCCAGGGCAGGTAGTCTCCTATTGTAAGTAATGGACATACCCACTCTACGATTCAAAGTTGAAAAATGGTAAAAGTATAAAGGTTAGAAGTGTCCTTTCTTTATGTCCTACACACTCATTTCTGGGGTTTGGCTCAATACAGGCTGACTTTCTCACACTATATGTTGGGTTTTTCGTCAGACTCTTCTAAAGGTTCTCAAATTGTCTTCACTGTCGCCCACTATAGGCTAGTAAGGCCCCCAATTCTCACCCATTATAGACTCATTGAAAATGCTTCAATTTGGGGATCTTAATTGATCCCACGAATGTTAGCTAATTCACCTCCGATCTAAGGGGTATAAAATTCAAGCCCCGGGTTCGGGCTGATGCTTGCAATGCAAAAGTGATGTGAGTGCAGAAGGGACAAAAAAACCTTTACCAAATACCAACATGCAAATAATCAAATTACCATAAATAAAAACTAATGCTGAACCAAAACAAAACACAACAAAATAGTTAGACCATAAATAATAATGAATCACAAATAAAACAAATATTGAGAACAATAAAACATGGCAAAATCAAGAAAAAAATGCAACCAATTATTATTAAGATCCTAAATTTGGTTAAACTAAGTCTGGCCTGACTCTCTAACTAGTCCCCGGTGGAGTCGCCAAGCTGTCATAACGTGCGGGTCCGGGAACCCTATCTCTCCGACTTAAACAACAGGAGTCGCCACTAACCAAAATTCATAGGTGTGATTAGTCACCTATTGACCATCTAAACCTAATTAGGACCAATGCTTGGCAATGGATCAGACTAAGCCTAATGGTCCAGTCTTCCAACCTAAGTCTAAGTTCGGGAGTCCATTACGTTCAGGGAAGGATTAGCACCCCTGAGACGCCCGTCAAACGACGGTACCATTAGTCTAACCAGATTCTATGTGGGTCAAAATGAAATTGGTTGATTTTATCCTAATCTTGTTATTAAGAAAATTATTAAAATAAATAAAAAAAAAGTAATAGATAAATTGGAAAATAAGTTTTAAAAAAAATAAAAAAAAATAAATAGGTATAGAGATAAATAGAAAAATAGATACAGAGAATAATAGATAAATAGGTAGGTAAAAAAAAGGATAATAATAAATAAATAGATAATAGCTAAATTAATAAATAAAAAGATAAATAGTAAATAAATAAATAATAGTTAAATTAATAAATAAAAATATAAATAGTAAATAAATAAATAAAAATCATTTTGGTTTTTTTGTGTCTTTTCTCTAATTAATGCATGTATGCAAATGATGAATGCAAAAATCAAATTATTAGACCAATTCACATAGTCTTGGGTTATTGAAAATTCTTTTCGAGATATATGCACGGAACTCCGAAGCATCCCGAAAGAACCCTCTCATCCTCAGAGACATTCAACGAGCCCCAAAAATTCGATCACTCGTGAAAGCCCCTTCTTTGGAAGACTATGATTATTGGTTGTTTAGTGGCATGACAATTAATAAATCACATATAATTAAAATGCATAATTAAACATGAATGCATATGGCCTAATCCTAATTTGGTTTTAATTAAAATAAAATTAAATCTAATTAAAATTGAAGTATAATCAATTATTGAGCAAATTAAAACTAATGCTAAGTTAATTATGAAATTAGATCATTAATTTAAACAATTATAACCCTCAGTGCATGAATTAAAATTAAACAAACCCTTAATTGCATGAAAAACAAACTGTTGCATACCCAAACAAATAAATTAAAAAAAAACAGTAGGCTAATTGCATTAAATCTCAAATTAAATTAAATATATAGAACAAAAATAAACAAAATTAAAGCAAAAGGATCTAATTGCACTAATCTCAGGGAGCTACATGAACAAGGGATGAACTTTCAGGCTTTTTTTTTTTTTTGGACACAAGAACTTTCAGGATTTATGTGCATTGTATTATAACTAAAAGGACTAGGTTGCACTGAATTAGAAAAAAACATTGTTGCATGAGAAAACAATTATCAAATCACCATAATCATAAGACATGCGATTTATAAATAAATAATAGGAAAAAAAACTTAAACAAATTAAATAAAATTTGATGAATTCAACTGATGAGCATGGGAAACGCATGGAAAGATGATTTTATTAGCAAAGAAAATCAATACAACCAAGGGCCTACAGGAAAGAACCAAAGAATAGGGCACCATAAAAAGAATTTTAACAACTAAAAAAATATGGTGTTGTCACTTCTTCTGTCCTTCACATGCTAGAAAGATCTGGGAGAGCGTGCTCTAATTCTCTTCTTCCTTTCACGTCCCTCCCCTTTATTTTCTAGTTTTTTTTTTCTACCAAAGCTTTTTTTATCCCAAAAATAATTTTCGGCTCTCCCTTTTCTTAACCCTAAAAAAAAACCCAATCCTAGGGACTTATCTATCCTTTTATACCTAGAGCCATTCCCCTATTGGGTTTAGACTCAATTTACATGAAGAAAAATAAACCCACCTACATGGACCCATTAAAAAAAACATGAGTTTCAATTTTGGACTAAAAAAATAATGGGCTTGTCCCAAAATTAATTAAACCCAAATTTCAGTGTCTATAGGATAAAATTGGAAGTGAAATTAGAAGATGGAGGGGTTGCAGCAACACTTGGTTTCTTAAATAGGGACTGGGTTTGAGAAATTGGGATTAGAGACGCCATGAAAGAGAGACTTCTTGTTGTGTTTATACTTTTAATTTTGATTTTAGTGAAGAAAACAACAAAGTTTTCAGTAAAGAAGCAAAAAAAAAAAAATAATAATAAGAAGGCTCGAATTGGCGGTTCAAGTAAAAGCGATAGATCAAATCATGAGGCATGGTTTGTGTTTGGGGGTTGTGTTCTTATTTGTTTTTAGAGGATGGAGTTGTTTGATCCAAAAAGGGAGAGGGCAAAAACTTGAAATTTATTAGTGAGGGAAAATAGGTTTTTTTTTTTAAATCTTCATTGTGTGAGACCCACTACCATGTGGATATTCCACGCGGGCAATTTTAATGGCATGACTAAACGTTTTGTGTAAAAGGGGCTAATTTATTTTTTAAAAGATTTGGGATTTAGTTGTCCCAGAAAAAGAAAAAGGACCAACTTATCCCATTATCCCAAATGAAATAGTTTGGAGGCTAATTTGGGTATTAATTCCTATATTCATAATGGATGGAAATCCCTGTCCCAAGTTTTGTCCCCCACTTCATGCCCCATTCACCAAATCATGCCACATGTCCCTTGTGTTATACCTTGTTGTTTTTAAGTTTTAACAAGTAATATTTATACAAGAAAATAAAATAAGAAACCCACATAAACATCAGGTTCGACCCCAAATTAACAATAAATAATTATATATAAGGGTTAGTCCTAAATTTTAATACATTCCCCATAGGGTTTTAGAATGAAAATATAAAATTTAATTTAATTACGCAAACAAGGAATAACATTAAAAATTGAGAAGGAACATGTGTCATTATTTGATGGATGGAGCATAAATGGGACACCAAAATTGGGGCAGAGAATTTTCGTTCATTAATAAAAGTTGTGTGTTTCGCGTTTATCTCCTCATTTCAAATCAAAGATATTTTTTTTTGCTCGTACGGTGAAGAAAAGCACGAAAGGTGGATGAGGCTTGGGTTAAGCCATTAATGATGACCCTATCCAAGGTGGGTCAAGAAAAGCACAGAGCTCCCCACATGCCATTGACAAGGGCGGAAATTAACGTGAAACATATTGTCAAATAAGTAATCAAGAACAAGGAAAGGACACCATTTTATTTGATAAATGGAGCATGTGAGACTTAATAATGTGTGTTTATTTAATGAGAATAACCATTTTACCATGGCGGGAAAATGTTACAGTTATAGAAGAAGGCTTTTCTAGTATGTACCAAAAAAAGAAGGCTTTTTTAGTGTATAAATAAGGTTGGGTTTTTTTATGCCAAAAAAGATCAAGGTTGGGTTTGTCATTGGCTTAAATATATCTTGTGACTAGCTTTAGTTTTCAGACTTTGAGTTGAGCAATATATAAGCTGCTTCCGTGTCTGATTTTGTCATTACCCTTGTATAATTTTCACTTGCTGCTTTTTGGTCATGGAGGCAACATCAATTCCAGAAAACAATGTTTCAAAATCCCATGGAGTTGAAGAAGAAATTCAGGAATTGGTGCAGAGCCTCCCCAAAGAGTGTTTTGGTCGGGATGGGGGTCCAATTGATCTTTATTTCTACCAAGGCTTTTGGTGTCCATCTCCTCTGCTTGAAGCTACCATTTCTTTCCAAAAACACTTTCAAGCACTTGATAATGATATTTTTCTTACAAGTCCTCTAAAATGTGGCACTACTTGGATGAAGGCCTTGATTTTCACCATTGTTAATCGCCATAACTTCAAACTTGAAAACAACCCTTTGCTCACTAGCTTAACTGCTCACCAAGCTGTGCCCTACCTTGAGGTAGAATTTTACTTGAAAAACCAAGAACCAAATCTTGCAAACATTCCTCAACCAAGGTTGTTGCATACCCATTTGCCTTATTCTTCCTTGCCACCCTCCATTCGAGAATGTCCAACTGATAAATTGTCTACATTTGTAGAAATCCCATGGATATGTTCATCTCGACTTGGCATTTTGTCCAAAATATGCGGCCTGATGCAACTAAGGATCTATATCCACTAGATGACGCTTTCGACAAGTTCTGTAGAGGAATCCATTACTTTGGGCCGTTTTCAGATCATGTCTTAGGGTTTTGGAAGGCAAAGCAAGAGAATCCCAATAAGGTATTGTTTTAAAATATGAAGATGTTAAGGTTGACACCTTTCCTCATGTCAAAACTCAGGCCAACTTCTTTGGCTTTCCTTTCTCAGAGGAGGAAGAGAAAAAAGGAGTGGTGGAAGAAATTATTTGAAAGAGTTGGAAGTTAGCAAGTCTGGGAATCAAGCCTTTGGATTGTCCAACAGTGCCTTCTTTAGGAAAGGGGAGGTGGGAGATTCCACCAATTATCTCACTCCTGCAATGGTTGAGCGTTTGGAGAAGAGTGTTCTTGGGAAGTTGGATAAGTCTGGTTTAACATTCAAATTTTCCTCCAAGATCAATTGTGAGTAATAAAGAATGTTCAAGTGTCGATTAATTAGTTGTGTAATGTGTTTTGCCTGGTTTGTAATTTCTTGTTTCATGTATATGTTTTATGTTAGTGTTGTTTCTTTCTGTGTTTGGACTTTGTAACTGATCTGGTGACTTTGTTGAATAACTGTAAGCAGTTTAGCTGCTTTGCTTGGATAATAAATTTTTATCTCTTTTCTTCTCATATATAGTATATATTCAATTAATTAATTGTTGATTCAAATTCCTGGTAAGGAATGAATTGGAAAATCTAAAAAAAGTTCTTTCTGGAATTAATTCTAGAAAGGGTACCCGTACTACGTACCTGTTAGAAACAAAGGGGGAAATGGAAAAGAAAATTAAGCATATACAGGAAGGAAAATTTAAAGATGCCAAGTCATATATAGAATTTTGTTTGAAGAACCCACTGCCAGATTTATGCCATGAAGATTCACCACCCCTGCTCAGAAAACATATGAACAATATTTGAAATATATAGGAAGGAAGTCCAAGACCATAACAAACTAGCCTATGTTCAGCTAATTGTTTCAACTTTTTACTCTATATTATTTGGTATACATTCACAATGACATTATTATATTATATATTCATAACAAACTAGCCTATGAAAATGAACATAGACTACAAATGTTTTTTTTTTTTGCACACAAACGACAGGATAATTTTATTTATTTTAGTAAAGTAGTACAAGTAGTGGTAGCTGAAACATAACGGATACTCTCTCTAGCAGACTTATCTAAGTACAAAAGGTTACAAAAGGATGGCTGCACTTCTGTATACACTACATAATTTTTAGAACAGGCAGCCTATTAAGCTAGGGCGTCAGCTACACTATTACATTCTCGGTACACAAACTTTAGATTTATAAACTGGAATCCTGTCGCTAAGTCCCTTATCTCTTTAACTAGCAGTGCTAGTTGAGGGTGAAGGTCCTCCGGGTGGCTGCACATAAGAACAGAACTGTAGGAGTCAGTTTCAATAAGCAAGTGTGAAATATGGGCATTTTTAGCAAGTATGATGCCATGCTTGATAGCTTGTAACTCAGCAAAGCAGTTGTTAGTGATTCCAAGAAAGAATGAGAAAGCAAGGACTAAATCACCATGAGAGTCTCTGATTAAACCTCCACAACCAGCATACCCAGGATTGCCCAAGCAAGAGCCATCACAGTTTAATTTAAAAAAATTAGGAACAGGTGGCTTCCATGATATTAATATAGGCTTTTTTTCTTTTAGTGATAGGTTGGGAGTTATAAGTAGATATAAAAAACCTGTAAATCATATCATAAATTAGAGTTGAGGCCGAGTGGTGAGTAATAGGTTTGTGCTGGAATAAAGATTCATTTCTTATTCTCCAAAGATGCCAAAGATGGAAGGCAAACACACTTTCAAGTGGGATTGAAAGATGGTGAAAAGTTTGATAGTATTTGATATTAGCAATCGATTTCAAAACCAAAGTGAGATGAATCTCTGGTTGAGTCCATAACCAATTAATAATAGTTTTACAAGGTGTATAGTGTTGACATGTGAACAAGAGGTGATCTAGATCTTCATCACTGTTAGGGCAAAGGTGGCAAGATGGGGAGGGTAAAGCTTTTCTGGTGAAGAGGGATTTGGAAGTGGGTTATCCTCCATGTGCACATAGCCACATAAAGAACTTGACTCTAGGTAGAGCTTTGATTTTACAAATATAATGCCAAGGCAGGGATGGTTGGGGTGAAGGTGTTCTCCACAAAGATAATCGATAATAAAGAGAAGCAGTAATATAGGAGCCAGACTTGGAGTAAGGCCAAAAAGGGACATCAGGGATGGGGCTTGCAGGTAAGGGAATAGCAGAAATGTAATCACCAACAACAGCAGGTATGAGGAAGGAGATTGATGACAAATCCCAAGATTGTGTTGTATGATTAATAATGGAGCTAACTGTTAAATGTTGTAGACATTCTGGTATTGGGTTTGTAATTAGTTGGTTGAGGGGTACAGTTTGCATCCAGTTATCAGACCACAAATTGATGGATTCTCATTTCCAACTCGCCATTGTATGTTATCTTTGATCCAAGGAATACATTTTACCAAACCTTTCCAGAATTGGGAGTTGGATGCGTTAGATTTGGCTTGTAATATACTAGTATTATTCAGGAAATATTTTGCTTTTAAGACAGAAGCAAGAAGAGAGTTAGGTGAACTTAAAATTCTCCAGATAGTTTTGGAAAGTAAAGCTATGTTAAATTCATGTATAGAGTGTATGCCTAATCCTCCCATTGAAGTTGGAGAAGAGCAAATACCCCACGCAATTAAAGATTTCTTATGTGATGTTCTAGTGTGGTTCCAAAGGAATTTTCTAAAGATTTTATTGAGTGATTGGACAATGGTCTTAGGAAGTAAATATACTGACATAGTATAAACTGGGATTGATGTGAGTATAGCTTTGATTAGAGTGAGACGACCAGCATATGAAAGAAGTTTGTTATACCAAGTTGTAGTAAAATTCTGAAGTTTATTTGTAAGATTAGAGAAATGGAGTTTGGTGAATCTCCTTGAAAAGATAGGTAAGCCAAGGTATTTTTCTAAGTCTGAAATGTGAGGAATATTAAAGTATGATGTGAGTTGAGCTTTAAGGGTATCAGGGGTGTTAGGGGAGAAAAATAATGAGCATTTAGTAAAATTAATCAGTTGACCAGATGCAGAGCAGTAACGATTAAGGATATCAAGAAGTTTTTGACAATTATTAAGGGTGGCTCTAGCAAAAACAAGACAGTCATCTGCATAACTGAGAATGGGAATTGATGGACCAGAACGAGAGGCTTTAAGAGATTGAAATGTCTTATTAACAGTAGCATTATGGAAAGATTTAAGTAAGAAGTCAGAACATAGGATAAAAAGAAAAGGTGATAAAGGGTCACCTTGCCGTAAGCCTCGGGAAGGTTTGATTGAGTGAGATAGAGAACCATTGATAAGTAATTTGAATGAGGTGGATTGTATACATTCCATAATATAATTAATCCATAAAGGAGGGAAGTTATAAAAGGTTAGGCATTCCTTTATGAAGGGCCATTCAAGTTTATCATAGGCTTTCTCAAAGTCTAATTTAAGAGCAAGATAGTGTGTGTTACTATGTTTTTTCTTCTGAAGAGTATGAGTGAGTTCATGTGCGAGAATGATATTATCATGTATATATCTATTAGCAACAAATGCACTCTGGTAAGGGGAAATTAATTTATGTAACACATGTCTTATTCTTTTAGTAATAATTGTCGAAATAACTTGTAAATAGTGTTACATAAACTAATTGGTCTATAATGAGTAATTTCAGAAGGGTTATCCTTCTTGGGGATGAGAATAATAAGGGTTTCATTTAGTTTTTTAAGCATGTGGCCAGCGTGGAAAAAACTCTGGACAGTGGAGATTACCGAGGGACCTATAATAGACCAGTGCATTTTATAAAATCCAGCAGTGAGTCCATCTGGACCTGGAGCTTTATCAGGATGCATTTTCCAAATTACAGATTTAATTTCAGCTGGTGTAACATGTTTCATAAGATAGTCAATGTCCTCCGGACATAGTTTTGGGCAGTTTGTCAGTTCAGCAAAATTAAAAGGAGCAGTAGGTGTTGAGGTAAAAACTGAGGAAAAATGGGAGGAGAAGGCATCAATGATTGTGTTTTTATTTGAGGTCCATTTTTCATTGATTTTGATCGAGTGGATAGTATTGACTCTTCTATTATGTTTTACTTTAGCATGGAAGTATGCAGTATTAGAGTCACCATCTTTGATCCATCGGTCATGAGCTCTTTGAGCCCAGAATTGTTGTTCAAGTTTATTTAACAAGTGAATTTGATTAAGAATTTCTCTTTCTTGACATTGAAGATCGTAAGAACAGTTATTAGATAATTGGCATTGAATATGTTCAAGTTCATTATGTAAATTCTGTAGTTGGATTTTTGTATTTCCAAAAACATGTTTTTTCCATTCTTTGGATTGTATAGCTAAGGAAGAGCATTTAGAGGCAAAATCATAAGCAAAAGAACCTATTCTAGGTTAATTCCAGATGTTCGAAACTATATGTTTATAATCTTGTCGATGATTCCATTGGTTCTCATAGCGAAACCTAGGTCTATTACGAGTATGTGTAGGGGAGGAGTCAACAAGAACAGGCAGGTGATCGGAGTTTGATGATGGGATGTTGCGAACCTCATAATTGTTATACGAGTCAATCCATGAAATATTCGCTAATGCCCTATCCAGACGTTTCCTAACATTATTATTACCTAAAGATTGATTAGACCAAGTAAAGGTAGGACCAAAGAAACCTAGATCAACTAAGTTGGAAGATTGTAAGCAGTTATGAAAATGCTGCATGGATCTAAAGTTAGGCATTGCAGAGCTATGTTGTTCAGATACTTGGAGTATACAGTTAAAATCACCAATCACTAACCAAGGAGTATTAATTTCATGTGATAAATTTGTTAAAAGATCCCATACCCGCTGATGTAGGTGAGCCTGGGGATATTGGTAGACAGTAGAGAGATGGAAAGGAGGGTCTGGAAGATGAGGGTGAACCTGGACAGTGATAGCTCGAGGGGATGTGCTATGGCTGTGCAAGAAGACCTGGTTTGGGTCCCAAAGCAGCCAAATTCCTGCCGATTGACCCAAAGGAGTGGCAATTATACGGCCAGCATATAGAATTTGGGCTAAAATTTGATCAGCACGAGAGAGATTCACACGGGTTTCCATAAGTATCAGGATTTGGGGTCGAAAACGGGAGATTAATTGGAACAGCTCAGGCAGGAATTCATCTTGACCTGCCCCCCTAATATTCCACGTCAGTATCCTCATATAGGCTGGTGAGAGGAGGTTGGGTGAAGTATCTGGATTCTGATCTAGGTTTAACAGGCTCTCCATTATGCTGGCGAGAGCGTTTGGGTTGGGAATTGTCAGTTGAGAAAGGTCTTCGTTTTCCAAAATGGTTATTTCCAAGTGGTAGAGATTTTCTGGATCCAAGAAGGACAGGTCTCTGATTCTTGTTACGCTTATAGTAACCGGAGGTACGGTGATTGGTATTGCGAACACATGTGGACGATAGTGTCTTGGTTCGAACAGGTACTCGCCTGGGCCTGGATTGAGCATGTGGTTTCTAGGATTTGGAGGGGCGGTGTCTGAGGAGTCTGGGTTGGGGAGAAGAGACGGCATGAGTGCACGAATGAGGGCGCGAAGCTGCAAAGGTGAACGTTGGTTCAAAACCAGGAGAAAATTGAGGAGAGTTGGGAGAGGGATTTCCGGAGGAGGAGGGGGGATTGGCATCAATGGGGATCGGGTAATGGTTCGGGCTTATGGATGGGGAGTTGGGGGGCGATGAATGGGATCTTCCAGGTTTGGGACTTGCTGGTCGGTTATCATGGGAGTGAGATTCAGGTCTGGGATGAAGTGGACTTGGTTGTTGTGGTGGTTCATTTGGGATGTGTTCATCTTCAACAGTGGTTTCTGAAGAGTTTTGGGTAGGTATAGATGAGGATGTGATTTGGGAGACTGAGTTTAAATAGATGGAATTGGAAGAGGGTTCGGAGGCGTTAGGTTTCTCCAAAGTGGAGGCGAAGCTTGTTGTGGAAGGGGAACCGATCTTGTCAATCCATGCAAGAGTTCTACGTGTTGGAGAATTAGGCATGTCTAATGCCATCTGGTTGGGATTAGGAAATTGATCAGGGGAAAGTGGGGTTGAAATATTGATTTGGGTGGAGTTTGCAGATGTAAGCTTCGATTTTGGTGAGGGGATGGATTTGGGAGAGAGGGGTGGAGACTGTGGAGATGGATTTGTATTAGGTATAGAAGAAAAGCTTGTTGGGTTCTTGGAGGTGGGCCTAGGGGACAATCGGGAGATGGGCTTGGATGGAGCTGAAGTATGTGGACAAGGTGAAGGTTCCGGGTTTGGTTCTGTAATTGGGCTTGGAGGGTGGTCTGACTCTAAATGAGGAGAAGAGCTATTAGTGGCCTTAGTGATATTTTTAGTTGTATTTTGGGATTGGTTATTAAGTTGGATTATAGACTCTTCCAGAGAGTTATCTAGCTTAGAAAGCAAAGAAAATGCATTTGTTGAATTAAGAGAATTATGATGATTATGATTAGATATTTTTTTTTGGTCTCCAAAATGGAGCCACCTGTTCATTCGGACTTGGTGAAAAAGTTTGTTGACTCAAACCTGATGAAACTTGTAGGGCGGTTTGATCCTGATTGGTATGAACATGGTTAGAAGGTCTTACCAGAGATTTTGGTGGCGGTTTAGAGCTAGCTGAAACTGCTTTCATTCCTTTGGATGTCCGGCGATGGACCGTTTGCCATTGTTCTGCCTTTGGTGTCGTTGATGTCTTGTCCGTGCTGGGAGGGGCCTCCGATGTGGTTGATTCTATGGAGAGGCATGCCGAGTTCATATGTCCAATCACCCCGCAACAGGTACAGAAGGGGACATGCATTTCATACTTTACATCTTGTACATAGTTGCTGATTTGTATGGATTTCAGCAATGGTTTAGAGCATGATATTTCGACACAAATTCGAGCGTATCGGCCTCTATCCGCAGAACCAGTGTGAGCATCAATTTTGATTGGTACCCCGATGAGCGAGCCGATTTTAGATAAGACTTGAGGATCATAATACTCTATAGGGAGCTCAGGCAACTGAATCCAAACTGCAACATGCTTAAAATCATCCACTGTAGGTCTAAAATTAGGCTGCCACCTTTGAACAAGGAGATAATGATTAAATAAAAACCAGGGTCCTCCTGCTAACACTGAGAAATAGTCATCTTGGGACGAGAATTTGATAATAAAACAACTAGAACCAAGATCAACAATATGGAAGGTGTTGTTGAGTTTCCATAGTTTTTGAAGTTTTGGGGCAAGTTTATTATATGACAAAGGATGGTCTATGAGTTTGATAAGAAGCGTGTTCTGCCAAGGTTTGGCAATCCTGATTTTTTCTTCTTTGCATAAGACTAAAGTAGGAATCGAGGGGTTCATTGGAGGGGAGTCTTCTTGTAATAGGAGCTCAGATTCCAGATGGATATTGTCTAACCAGGAATTAAAGAAGATATGTTGCGACTGTTGAAGCAATTTTTCTTTATATGAGGGCGGTGCCATCAGGGGTGTGGGTAGGGTAATTTTTGGGATTTCAAATTCAGGATTCTCAGGGGGGCGATTTGAGGAATTGGGAAAGAAGTTGGTTGGAGAGGGAGCGTGAGAAGGTTGAGGCAGAGTAGAGGAAGCGGGGTTTGGGAGGGACGGGGGAAGAGAAGAAGAAGAAGAAGAAGAAGAAGGAAGCGAAGATGAGGGGGAAGCAGAGGAAACCATTTTTTACTACAAATGTTAATTCACCAAGGACCATTGTGTAAGTAATTGTGATTGCCAAGGCATGAACATGAGAGTTTATTGCTCTATACACATCGATGATGTGTATAATTATGGTTGGAACCTTTTCCAGGTTGGCTTAAATATATTTTGTCAATTCTCATGAGAGAAATGGGTCTTTTCTTTTTTATAGAAACATGGCCATTATTGTGGTTGTTGGGAATGCTTTGGAGTATAATTAATTCCTCTGGCAGACATACTTAAATATACTAATTAATAAAGCTACGTACCAACCATACAGATATTGCAAGTTGCAGTTGATTATGCCCCATTGAAGGACTTGCATTTACAAATTACAAACTTTTTGTTGCTAGTGGCAAAAACAAGTTAGTGTGGTGAGTGAATTTTACAAATAGTCAGAAACTTGTTTACAATTTGAACGCTGTAAAAAAAGTGCGTGCACGTGGCAGGAAAAAAAATGCTTGAAATAGTTCAAATGTGTATGTAGAAAGTAGTATGAAACTTTAATTGCCAACAAGGATAATCTCACGGTCGACATTTCCCAATTTCAGTATAGCTGTGAATATCTTCTCCATCAATGCTTGATTCAATCAAATTCTTTATATCTTTGCACCAATGCTTGAAGCTAATACAAAGGCTTGAAGTTGAAATCCCAAGTTACCAGAATTAATGGACCTTTTTTTCACAGTATAGCTTTCTATCCATAAAAGGCTTATATCTTTTAGCAATAAATTTGGGGAAACAAAAAAGAAAATTTAATGCAATTCAAGCTCAGAATTGATCGTACGTATATATATGGAGGAATCAAGATATTTGCAGTACATGGATGGTTTTAAAGTGTAAGTAACTATGTAAATACAAGCACCTGACAGTGTTATAAATGTCGGTAGCATATAATATAGTAGTCTGGAAGAGAGCAGTATGATCATTTTGATATAGTAATAATACAACACTACTAATAAAAAGACACGACTACTAATAAAAAGCCGGGGCCCGCAGGGATAGGCGGTGTTCTTCGTGATGAGAATTGTAAGATATGGATGGATTTTTCTAAGCCTATGGGTCAGATGGAGTCTAATGAAGCTGAAATTTGCGCTATAAGGGAAGCTCTTCTGCTTTTTTGTGCATCAAGGTGGGTATCTTCCCATGGTCTCATCGTTGAAAGTGATTCCAAAAATGTTGTTTTATAGGTGGAGGAGCCTGACTTAGTGCCATGGAGATTGAGAAATGTGATTAATCAAATCGATTCACTAAGAAAGAATTTATCAGCTTTTGAAATCTGTCATATAGAGTGTAAGGGATAAGTGACCAACTTATCCTTCATCTTAAATTCAAATTCAATATTTGATTTGTAAAGTTTGTTACACCATATAGTTTGTTATACTAGATAACTCTTTGTATTTGACTTATACCTAAACTCATGTATTGTATAAATACCTTGTAACCAATTAATGGAAATAGGTTTTTCCTACCATTTTCCATATTCAGCTTCTAGCCTTAACCGGCATTGAATCTCTACATGTTATCAGACTTTTTCCAAGCTAAAGCTTGCTAAAGCTTGATTGATCCTGGTTTTTCTTTCTTCTCATCAATGGCTGCTGGAAACACCACCACGCCCCAACCCATTTCCATCAACGCCACTGCTCAGTTGCCATTGAAACTTACCTCCAAAAATTTCTCTTCCTGGCGTGCCCAATTTGACGCTCTCCTTCAAGGTTTTGACCTCGCTGGATTTGTTGATGGCACTCATGCCGCACCACCCAAAGAAGTGACCAAAGATGGTCGAACGATTGCCAACCCTGACTATGCCTTCTGGCTTCGGCAAGACAAACTAATTCTTCATGGCATAATTGCCTCCATTTCAGAATCAGTGCTACCATATGTAGCCTCTTCCAAAACTTCTTATGATGCCTGGCAAAAGCTGCTCAAATTGTATGCAAAC
This sequence comes from Corchorus olitorius, assembly GCA_001974825.2. NCBI lineage: Eukaryota > Viridiplantae > Streptophyta > Magnoliopsida > Malvales > Malvaceae > Corchorus > Corchorus olitorius. The sequence continues at coordinate 41,533 of AWUE01014204.1, forward strand.
AAAACTTGATCCAGAATCATGGATCTCAAGAGTTCTCTTACCTCCACCAAAAGGAATAATCAACCTGTGGCAGAGTTTCTTCAAAAAATGAAACATATTGTCGATGAATTACATCTTATTGGAACCGTGGTTTAAGAGGAAGATCAAATCCTCTACATTTTGAATGGCCTTGGGCTTGAGTTCAAAGAGATTTCAACTGCAATTCGGGCGCGTGAAACACCAATTTCTCTTGAGGAGCCCCACGACAAACTTGTTTCCATCGAACTTTTTCTCAAACAGGAAGCTGAAAATCCTGCCATACAGGTACCCACTGTTAATATAGTAAAACGTGGTTTTTCTCCAAATTTTTCTAACAATTTCCGCAGAGGCAAGTCTTTTGGCTCCAATGATAACAACAGGCTCATTTGCCAAATTTGTGAGAAAATCGGACATTCTGCCAAACAATGCCGCAGAGGCAAATCCTTTTTCACTTCACGTCCTGCCGCAACTGCAAATTATGCCAATGCTTTGCAATCTGGAAAAACGTGGTGTATGGACTCTGGTGCTTCACATCACGTTACCGCAGATCTTAAGAATCTTTCCATCTCTGCAGAGTATGATGGTACTGATGCAATTCAGATAGGTGATGGAACAGGTCTGTCCATAACTCATATTGGTGATACTGAGCTTACCTCTTCTAATCATTCATTCAAATTGCGGGAAGTATTATGTGTGCCTAAAATTGCTCAGAGTCTCATTTCTGTTTCGAAATTTTGCAAAGCAAACAATGTCTCTATTGAATTTGATGTTGATAAATTTTTGGTTAAGGATTTGCAGACTCGAGCAGTGCTGTCGCGGGGGTTGAACGTGGATGACGTCTATCAATTTTCTTCAAGTTTCCAGCCAATAAAGCCTATTGCTTTGTCTTCTGTTCGTGTTTCTACCCAAGACTGGCACAAGCGCCTAGCTCATCCCTCCAAACTCATTCTCAGTAGAGTCATCAATTATTTTTCTTTGCCACATTTGTCTAAAGATTTTCATTCTTGTAATTCCTGCCACTGCAATAAAAGTCACAAGCAGTCTTTTGGAGTGTCATAACTAGTTCCAAGCCTTTAGAACTTGTCTATACAGATATTTGAGGTCCAGCACATATTACATCATTTGTTGGCCACAAATATTATGTAATTTTTGTCGATCACTATTCAAAGTATATCTGGTTGTTTCCATTAAACAAAAGGTCAGATCTCTCTCTGTTGTTTCCTAAGTTTAAAGCTGTGGTTGAAAAATTCTTTGACACATCTCTTATTACTTTATATTCTGATGGGGGCGGAAAGTATGAGAAACTAAATCAATTTCTTGGACCAAATGGTATTTCCCACCTACAAACACCTCCCCATACTTCCGAACACAATGGTTTTGCTGAAAGACGCCACCGCCACATTGTTGAAACTGGATCAACTCTCCTACACCAAGCTTCTCTTCCTCTCCAATTTTGGAGTTATGCCTTCCAAACCGCTGCATTAACCGCATGCCAACTCCCACACTCAATTTTCACTCACCATTCCAAATTCTTTTCAAGAAAGATCCCAATTACCACAAACTACGTGTCTTCGGGTGTCTCTGTTATCCATGTCTCCGTCCTTTCAACAAAAATAAATTTCAATTGCGTTCCAAACCATGTGTCTTTCTAGGATATTCTAGCAACCAAAGTGCTTTTCTGTGTCTCGACTTGGAGTCTTCTAGAGTCTTTGTATCACGTCATGTTGAATTTGTTGAAGATCAATTTCCATATCCACAAAAATCACTGCAGTCATCTTCAGATCTTGAGTCCACTGCCGCTTCTTTTCTAGTGAGTCCGAGTCTAGTTAGGCTAGATAAACACTCTTCAGTTGAGTCTACTCTGCCATCAACTTCAATGCCACACCAACACATGCTGCGAATTCGGATTCTAACCATGATTTAAGTCCAACTTCACCGCAGGGTGTACAGGCAGATGCTCCACAGCCGCAGGATTTACAAAATATTGTTCCACTGCCACAGGATGTTCCACTACTGCAGAATGTTGCATTGCCGCAGGATGTTCCACTGCCGTAAGAACCTTTGCCGCAATCCTCAGATCTAGATATCCAACCGAACACCAATACTCACTCTATGGTAACTCGGTCGAAGAACAATATCAACAAGCCAAATCCAAAATTTTTCCTGGCTACAAAGCATCCTATGTCTGCGGCAGAGCCCACATGTGTTTCACAGGCAGTAAAGGACCCGAATTGGAGATCTGCCATGTTCGATGAGATTAATGCACTTATAAGAAATGGTACGTGGCAGCTTGTTCCTCCTTCTCGTACACAAAATCTTATTGGCTGTAAATGGGTATATCAAATCAAGCGAAACCCAGACAACACCATCTCCAAATACAAAGCGAGATTGGTTGCCAAGGGGTTTCATCAAAGGCCGAGTATAGATTTTTCTGAAACTTTCAGCCCAGTGGTAAAACCAACCACCATTCGGCTTGTCCTTTCTGTTGCGATTCAGTTCAATTGGTAGATGATTCAACTTGATGTCAATAATGCGTTTCTTCATGGAATTCTGTCAGAAGATGTTTTTATGAAGCAACCTCCAGGCTATATTGATTCTACCCATCCAGAGTATGTTTGCAAACTTCAGAAGGCTATATATGGCCTGAAACAGGCACCAAGAGCGTGGTATAATGCTCTAAGTTCGTTTCTTGTAAAGTCTGGTTTTCAACAATCAAGGTCAGATTCTTCTTTATTTGTCTACACAACTAAGGATATCACTGCTTATTTCCTTGTTTATGTAGACGATATCATCTTAACTGGCAATTCTAAGTCTTTTCTACAAGACTTTGTTGGCTCACTGTCGAAAGAATTTTCACTTAAGGATCCGGCACCCTTGAGTTATTTTCTTGGTGTTGAAACCGAAACTACTGTTAGCGGCATCCTTTTGTCTCAGAAAAAGTATGTCACTGACCTGCTGCAATGCACAAATATGCTTGACTCCAAGCTTCTTGGCACACCCATGGCATCTTCTGTCTCTCTTACCTTGGATACTGGCACCATACTACCTGATGCAAAAGAATACAGAAGTGTTATTGGTGCATTGCAGTATCTATCTATTACTCGCCCAGATATATCATTTGCAGTCAATAAACTTACTCAATTTATGCATCAACCTACAGATGTACATTGGCAGGCCCTGAAGCGTGTCCTGCGGTACCTCAAGGGCACTTTGTCAACTGGCCTTTTCCTGCGGAATTCCATCACTTCCTCCTGCCGTACCTCTTCCCCATCACTTTATGCCTATGCAGATGCAGATTGGGCAGGTGATATAAGTGATCGCAAATCTACCTCAGCCTATCTTGTCTATCTTAACGGGAATCTTATCTCTTGGAAATGCAACAAACAGAAAACGGTTGCCTGATCCTCTATTGAAGCCGAATACAGGGCCATTGCCAGTGCTGCGGTAGAACTCGCTTGGGTTCAAAATTTGATGTTTGAACTTAAGGTATCGATCTCTAATGTTCCCATAATTTACTCTGACAACATCGGTGCAACCTACGTGTCTGCCAACCCAGCTCTTCATTCCAAAATGAAGCACATATCGATTGATTTCCACTTTGTTAGAGATAAAATTCAGGCTGGTTCCCTGCAAGTGAAACATGTCTCCACTCATGACCAGTTAGCAGATTTACTAACAAAGCCACTTTCCCGCCAAAAGTTTCAGCAATTACAATCCAAGATTGACGTTTCTTCAACATCCACACCATCTTGAGGGGGCGTGTAAGGGATAAGTGACCAACTTATCCTTCATCTTAAATTCAAATTCAATATTTGATTTGTAAAGTTTGTTACACCAGATAGTTTGTTATACTAGATAACTCTTTGTATTTGACTTATACCTAAACTCATGTATTGTATAAATACCTTCTAACCAATTAATGAAAATAGATTTTTCCTCCCATTTTCCATATTCAGCTTCTAGTCTTAACCAGCATTGAATCTCTACATAGAGAAGGGAACACCATTGCAGATTCTCTTGCCAAGAATGGTGTGGAGAGGACTCAGCCGGTGATAAACTCTTATGGTTAATGGTTCTGTGTTTTCTTCTTGTGTCTGTTTCAGTCTTATCATGCTGCTGCAGTTTTGGGTTTGGGAGGTTTTTCTGTTTTGTTGCGGGTTGGTTGTTTTTCTTTGGCTTCTTGATTCGTAGCAGACTGTTTTTGTAGGCTCTTTTCCTTCTTTTGTACTCGGTGAGGGGTGAGTGTACTCTTTTTCCTTCTTGAGGATTTTTCCCACTAGATTTTTCCTCTTGAAGGTTTTAACGAGACACCCCTTCTTTTGTACTCGGTGAGGGGTGAGTGTACTCTTTTTCCTTCTTAAGGATTTTTCCCACTAGATTTTTCCTCTTGAAGGTTTTAACGAGACACCCCCATATACCCCTCGTTCTATTTGAATAAATCCCTGCTTTTAAAAAAAAAATAATAAAAAGACACGACAACCATATTTTAAGCTAATCATATTCATAACATTAATACAGAAACTGGCCTTGAGTTCAATGCTAAGCATACTGCAAATATCTAGAGATATGAACAAGCCTAATGCACCACACAATTGCACACTTGGAATTATTGATAAACCATAATTATATTCTGCTATAATTGTTAAAATTATAACTGGCTCTGTTCATACTACATGCATTCAATCTTAAAATTGTTACACTTTTAGTTCCATTGTTAAATACATAAAGGTGGGCTTCATCGTTGATGGCAAGTTTTTGGATATAATAAACTCTTGTGGTGATACAACTTTTTCCATTTCCACCAAATTCTCAATTATGGAGTGATCTATCTGCAAAAGGTGAAATAAAACCAGATAAATAACAAGAAAGGACAGCAAAGTCACGTAAAGTATTGATTTCTTCCACTGGCCACTGCACTAGTTGCTTTCCTGTTCTATCAAGCCAAATTTTCATGAATAAATACTAATATATCAAGTCCATTGGAATCACCTCAAGTCCAGACTCCAGACCATCCTTTCTCTAAAGGATCTAATTCTGTACTATCATATTCATTTACCCAACCCCACAATCGTTGGAATACATAACTCTTACTGAATAGAATAAATTAATACTCAAGCATATGACTTTAAAATATACAAGTTCATACAAAGTTATCAGAATCAACAAAATTCATCATCTTCTTATAACACTTTGAGATGTTGAAATTAAGTAATTTGTGCAAGGAAAAGAAATTGATTTTGTTTCATATCATTTGGAAATTGAATTTATTAGTGATCTGAAATAAGTAACTAAGTAGCAAGTAGCAACATCTTGAGCAAGTGTTACATAGCATTCTATATTTCCATTTTTGCTCATTATATGATGAGTTAAATGGTTGATAAATACAGGGACGCATGTCACCCTTCCTTCTAGACCCGCCCCTGATAACTCTGATTTAATCACACTTTTAATCACACTATTTTTGCTTTGCCTTTTCTTCTTTTCCTCTTGGGCCTACAATTGGTGGTCGTTCCTGCAGGCTTGGGAGTGGGAGAGACGAGACTAGCACAATTGGTGGTCGTTCCTGCAGGCGTGGGAGTGGGAGAGACGAGAGTAGCGATACAGACCTCAATTCCACGATCGTAGTCTGGAACAGGAACATCCCGAATCTCCATGTCCTCAAGCCTCTTCCCCTCGAGATTATACCAAACTAACATGTCTCGATCGGTCCTGTCCTGATTATCGAAAAACCATAACAAAACTTTCTGCCCACACTTGGAATACGCCACGGGAAACCATAAAGTAGGAACATCCTCACACATTTCCAAAGACCAGAGAAAGGTCCAAGATTCTCGTATTCCATATTCCTTCATAACCCATATATCAAGATAAGAATCATCACATGATTCACAATGCCTGCTGCAAATCATCCAAAGGCAACCTCCCAATTCCTTCAATTCCAAATATATAGTAGTCTTTTCCAGCTGTAATATTGGCGGTGGGACGTCATGGAATTTCTTGCTTGTTAGATCAAAAGCAACAATATTTTTTGACTCATCTGTATCGATCATCCAGTGCAAGACATTATTAACGAGTATTGCGTTACCTTTGTTGAAAGGGAGATTTGGGAAACATGGGGTTTCATGATAAGTTTTTCTCCAATACCCAGACTTCAAGCTGTAAATTAGGGTTGTAGAGATGTACTTGTTATTCCGCTGATTGTAGGATTGACTCAAATTCACCAACTTATAGTCATCAGAAACCGGATCATACCCGAATCCATAACCCACGAAAATATGTCCAGCAGGAAGAGTTCTGGAATTAGGTCTACGGACCTTCCGGATCTTTTTTGTTGTTGGGTTGCAGATGACAATGTCGTCTCCATTGTTGGTTTTTAAGGCTATCAAACCATTGCAAGAACCTAATATTGGAAATTTAACTTGCAACAAATCAGTAAATATGTCACTATTACTCTTAACTTGGGCAATTTCGAGTGAGTCCAAATCAAGAGAATAAGGCTTGGATTTGCCGAGGATAATTAGGAAGCGATGAGAATTGGTTTTCAGGGAGTGGGAAAGATGAAACTTCACGAAATCAGGGCTGTCGATTAAATCACGACAACCCTTTGAAACGCACCTGAATCGAAGCAGATCATTCACTGCTAATCGGCACAAAATTTCCACCAAAATATCGCGGGGAAGGCTGATCCAGCTCGGCATTTTTTTTTTCTTTTCTTTGGGTCAATTTTTGTGTCAGGCGTTTGTGAGGAAAACAAGCAAATTAACGAATCGTGGGGAAGCTTGGCTACCTGATCTAATCATAATCAGCGCCTCCCCTAGCTAGCAGCTCTCTCATTATAAATATGGACTGACAACCAAATTCCAATGGCTCTAGGTTTAAGACTTTCAGTTGGAAACTACTAGCCTTTCTTAGTTATATCTTCAATCATTATCTATTTGCTTTTTTAATTACGAATTACTTGGGAAATAATTAATAAATAAATTGGATGATAAAGCGTACTATCATTTATCTGTTTATTTAAAGGGATGCAAATACAAAAATAAAATCAAATAATACTGAAGCATGCTATATAAAAGTTAATAGGAAAGATTTTGCACCTCAAATCAGACAAATAAGGAAGAACGAAAATTTCCAATCATAATTCAATCAACAAATATACATGTATATGCCACCACCTATAATCACTATAATCACTAGAGATGTATATATTGTATGGCAAATAATTGGCAACGACCATTTTTTAATTTGTTTTTAAGACTTCAAGTCTCTCAAATTCTTCGATTTTTGCTTAAGTTTAACAAATTATAATTAAAGATTGAACCCGACCAGCCATTGGAAGTATACAAAACCTGATGAAGATGTCCTACTACACTAAAATGATGAACTTTTAATCAAAACAGGGGATCCACATTTGTCAAAACAGAACAATTTTGCACCTCTTTTCTTTGTATCGTATATTACAAATGTAAAACAAGATGAGCTTGAAAACTCCTCTTTCTTATATCAAGTATAATAATAATAATAAAAGTAGGTAATTTTTAGTGTCTTCATTCCTTCCATTTTCGTTCTGACCTGTATTAGACTACTATTCTCAATTCCCAAAGCGGCTAAAAGAAAACTGAATGATTTTTGTTTTGTAAATTTTTAGTTCAAAGGATTAATAATTAGTTTGACCATGCCATTATGTTAGTTAACCATCAATTTCAAAACAAAATCTACTAAAACAAAGCAATTGAATAAAAGTATATATATACATTCAATCACAAAATACAGCCATGGCATCTATTAACCTGCCTTTCCTTGTTACCTTATCAATCCCTGCTGTTAAATCCCAACAATACCTACCGATTCTATAATTCGAATCTAAACTTGACCATATTTTCCCTAATTTCTCAAATTCAGCTTGAACCACTATCTCCAATGAGAAATTTAGTACTCCATTTGCTAATTCTTTCTTTATCTCCTCAATTACTTCATCTTCAAAACCCGGTTGTCCAGCTTTAAATCCTGTATTTTTAAACTCTAGGTGCACCCTTGCATGTTCCTTCTCCAGCACATTAAATGCCATTGCATTAGCCTTTGCAAGCAAATTGTTGCTTGCATGATGTGCATTGTTCTCTTGTTTATAATAAATGGAACTTGCTACGATATTATAGTATGTAACTTCTGCATAATCATCCATGGAATGCCCAAACGTGATGTTGACATCCCAAATTCCTACCAAATTCGAGTCTGAGATGTTGAGGTTAGATATTGTTAATGAGCTCGTCTCGAGAAGGGGTGAGGGATACAAGAAATGAATATTGATAATGTATTGACATCCTCTGTAAAGGAGAACTACCATAATGATTAAAAGCCCGATATAATACATGATCGTCATGAATAACCTGTTTGCTGATTGAAACAAGTTTAAAGATGTGTTCGGTTGGGAGGAATTACTTTTGTTTTCTTCGGATTGTGAAGAATGGAGTTCTTCTTTTATAGGAACAACACAAGCTTCCTGGGATAAAGGTGAAAAGCCGTAAGGGAGGTCGCCTTTGGAAAAATTCAACTGCTTCTTCTCACCAGCCAAAGGAATCATCTTAGAAAATTCACTGAGCTAGAAAGAAAGATGGATACTCTTTCTTGGTGCCAAACAAAAAAAAGAAAAGAAACAAGGAGGGATAAGAGGGATTTTAGAAATTTAGAATTTGGTGGTGGAGCATGTAGAAGTTAAATGATGTAAATATATAGGAGTGATTCGTTAATTATGAATAGTTTTACTTGATTCTGTTGAATTTTTAGCATAATTTGTTTTAACCAACATGAGAATATATAAGATGATTACCCAATTTCTAAACAACTATGATTGTTTAGAAATCAGAAACTATATATTCTTCATAGTACTAGTACTAGTACTAGATAGTAATAATTATATGCATGGAATTTTTAATTGAATACCGATTTGATTCAGTGGAGCAGTTTCTTTTTGGCATAAAAACAATCCAAAACCGCTTAACTTATAAACGGCCTAGGTGTCTAGCAACTCCTAACATATCCTCCTGAATAAACAAATGTAGAGATCCCGAAAGGCGACAAGTTCAGTAACATCAATTAATTAGTTTAATTTGGTCACTTGTTATTGTTATGATGATTATGATGATATGATGTGTTAATAACATAATCTAAATTAACATTTTTTTTTCTAAAAAGCAAAAGATGGCGTTTATTATAAAAAACATTAATTATAAGAAGTGGAAGTACAAAAAATCAATCTAAAATAAAATTTAACCTTATTGATTTGGTTACTATTTAGCTTGATTTTTTCCATCATTTCAATCTTGGTTTTTTGTTATTCTCAAAAACTTTTAAGAGTATTTTTGTCTTTCTAACATTTTAAATTATAATATAATATAACATATTTGTAAGTGGTTTGGTTAAAAGGTCTATTTAACATTATATAATTTTGTCTTCGGATATCCGATCAAGGTGATTTAAGTGTCTATTAAAAGATTGTTTCATGATCTACAACTTTCATGAAGGACTCGAAAACTATATTTAATGATTCAAGTAACAAAAATGCTTCCAAAAATTTAGTTGTTTCGGTTAACTAGAATGGACAGTCCATTTAATATTACATAACTTTTGCTTCATATGTCTGATTGAGGTGATTCAAGTGTCTCTTAAAAGGTTGTTCCATTATCTACGACTTTTATGATTCGAAAGATAAATTTAATGTTTAAAAAAAATACTTATGAAGAATTAGTTGTTTCGGTGAGCAGGAATATACTGTCTACTTAATATTACATAATTTTTGCTTCATTTGTTTGATTGATATGATTCAAGTGTCTCTTTAAAAGGTTGTTCCATGATTTATAACCGAAATTTTGTGGTTTCCATTGATGATTCTATTTAATATCATACTATAATTTTTTGATGCAGATGTCCGATTAACAAAGATATCCACAAAGATCCCTTCATAAAATTTTCGATGTCATAGCGAAACGCAGGTTTCATACCTAGTTGAAATAAAAGAACAAAACAACAGCCACATAAAGGAGTCCAAAGCAAGTATGCACCACTAGAGCTTCCTTGAATATCAAAGGCAACAAATCATCACCATGCACAAGTTTACATACCAAGTAATTATTTTAAATTTTGAATATATATATATATATATATCTTTATTTTTATATTATATAAGTCTAAACTTCAAAAAACTTGATCTGAAATATCTAAAATACCCTTTTAATTTTAAAGTTTTAGTTATATTTTTAAGGGTTAATATGCAATCTAATATCATTTTTTATTTAAAATTAATATAATCCATTATCCAACCGGATTTTAATCTTTTATTTCCATATTAAAAAGTCTAAAATAATACCAATTATTTTTACGTTAAACTTCTTACTATTATAATAATTATTACTAAAATTAATATTAGTTATATTATCATTAAGATTGGCTTTCTTATTTTTTGTATGTATTTTTTTTCTTCATCTTTTCTTAGATTATTAAGACTATTTCAAAGTTGAGTATTTAATATTTTTTCCTATAATTTGAAGTATGTAAAGTGTCATGGTTTTAATTCTGGCTAAATCTAAGTCGTTTTTTCATTTTTCTATCATATCCCAAAAGCTTATCTTATTTACATAATAAAGTAAAATTCAAAGATGATAATAATTAACAACAAATATTTTCATATAAAAAAGAACAAAAGAATCCTGAAGAATTAATTAAAATCATATAAATATGATGTTTCATCTTAGA
>AWUE01014205.1:0-25094 GCA_001974825.2 Corchorus olitorius
AAAATTAGTTTCAAGTTTCAATAGTGATTGGTGTCAAATAGTGAGACCCGCTTGACTGTTGGGATAATAATTCTTGAAAAAACAATAAATGTTAATTATTAAAATTTTTGATTTTTTAAAAATAAAAATTAATAGATCATTCATTCACTATAACTTTTTTTAATAAAGTAAATTGGTTTTCATCTTTTAAGTTGATTTGGACTTAAATCCTAATCTATGTTAGAAGTTATTTTTATTATTTTTAATATCAATTATTTAGGTTACTCTACTAAAAACTCTATTCCCATTTAACTAAATCTAATATACTTATAAATTCTATTTTCTTAGAAGTTTTTTAGAAGAATAGAATTGTAACAAAAACTAAAAAAATAAAGAAAGATATAAAATATGAAGCTAAATTTAAAATAAAGACTTTATTATTGATGAAAAGTTACAAAATTTATTGAGATTGTAAGCTTATTGGACTTATTGATAAAAACATATATAGAGTTTTTTTTGTTACCTTAGATACCAAAATTTGTTAATTACCTTTATTATTGATGAACAAAAAATTAAATTATTGAATTTATTGATAAAAGTATAGCATTTTTCATAATCTGTGTAGCTATTTTAATAATCTTATATAGGAATATTGGTAACCTTCTGTTGCGCCAAAAATCTCTTACTAGAGTTTTCGTGGAAAATTTTTTATGACAGCATAAGGGCGTGCCAGTCAATTTGCTGAAATTGACAAAGAGGTTGTAAAAACTAGATCTGGTGCACGAAGCAGCAGATTAAAGATCAGAACGATTGTGGGGACTGGATTAAAGTCACACCGGAGCATCTAAATCATTGGATCCGCAAGCGAATTGCTTCTCGTCACTGGGCCTCTTTTCTTATTTGGATCAGATCTGGGAAATCTGCTTTGATTGCAATTGAAATTGAGATGAAAATAACAAACTGATCTGTTATTTCTAAATGAAGAACACGTGTACAGTGTTTGTATGTCCGGAGACAAGATTGAAACAAGAGAAAAACACTAATAGCACGTTTGGTTCACTGAAATGAAATTCGGTGGAATTAAGGGGGAATTGAATTGAGGAGGAACTAAAAATAGTAGGAATTGAATTGATAAATACATAGTTTGGTTTAGTGGATTGAGGAAGGTGGAATATACAAGGAATAAATATAAAAACTCCATTTTACCCTTCAAAACAAATAAAAACACCAAAGTTTTTCAGATTTTCCTTCCAAAAAATCAAACTCCACTTTTTAACTTGAACTTCTGATGAACATCAAGAACACCTTGAACCAAAAGACCTAACAACTGTCTTAACCACCATCTTCCTTTGCTCATTGAAACTGATCTACGACATTTCTCATCTCGCCACAAACACCAAAAATTCAACTAAACAAATTTTTCCTTCCAAAGTTTGAGGTCCCGAGAACGTATTTGGAAGCCATTTGGTTGGTCAACCTCACCATGTATAACCCCAATATGGCCTTGGCAATTCAAATGAACCAAATTGAAGCCTCCATTTTTTATGAACTTGACAGTGCTCTTAACTTCCAGGGATGATTTCGAGTTGGGTTTTCGGGAAAGGTTCCTTCTCAAAGCCCCAGATCTAGGCTAACCCGAGGCAAATCTGAACTCCCTCTTTTGCTGCTGTTATTTTTGAAAGAGAAGAAAGGAAACAGATGATTGTTTTGGGATTTTTAATTTATATTTTGGGTTTGAAAAAAAACAGATGATTGTTTTGGGCTTTCTTGCCTTCTATGATTTTTTGGAGGAGGAAGATAAGAGAAATCCTTCTTGTAGGATGAAGGATGAATCAACAATGGAGGTGGAGAAGGCTTTTGAGAGGGAAGGAGATGAAGAATATAGAGAAAATTTGAAAAGGGCGGTTTTGGAAGAAAACGCTCAAATCAATTCCCAAAGCCACTGAATTGCAAATCAGAGGGTTAGGCGCTGATTTGCAATTACAGGTTTAGATGTAATTGCTTTTTCAACCGAATTGAAATTCAGCAAAAATATTGAACCAAACAAATGAATTTGTGAGGCCCACTGAATTGACCCGTAATGAAAAGCCAATTCAGGCCAACCAAACATGCTATAAAAGAGTGTTTGTTTGTCCTGAGACAAGATCTAAACAAGGAAAATATGAAGAAAGAGTAAAGAACTCGTGATGAACAAGGTGAAAATGGCGCATAGCCAGAGAGAAAATAAGCACGGAGCTTGGTTTTTTGCGCGGAGCAAGTTTGTAGCTGCAGGAGCTGGTTTTTGATTTCTCGGGAGAAATGTCTGAGATGCGGAATCTGCCTGAAACCTGAGAATGGCCTCCCTTTATATAGGGGGCGGCATGGGCTTGAGCATTTAATGGGCTTGCCTTGCTGAGAAAGGCAAAATCCTCCTCCTATGCAGATGACAGCTTCCAGGAAGGTGCAGTGAAGCTTCCTTCTCCTTCTGATTGCTTCCAACTGCTGGGGAGAGGGCAAAACATGGACTAGGGCGCCATTCTGCTTGGATGGGAGATGGAAATCTGCCTCTTGGGTGGTTGATGATAATTCTTCCCTCTTCCTATCACAGTGCAGCGAGCCTTCGTTGCTTCTTTTGTGCTAGTTTTAGCTAATTTGACCAAGTAGTGGCCAATTGACATCATGATTTGGACCTTGATCATCAAAGCCACGAAATTACTCATACTTAGTCATATTTAGCTCTTCAAATCATGAAAATAATAATTAATTAAGAAAATGGCTTAAACCGGGGTGAGAAAGCCATATGTCCTTAATTGAAAAGAATGCAAAAGTTGCAAACGATCTCGGATTTAACCAAAATTTCACCAGTAGGCTTAGAATATCTCCATAAGACCATGGAAAAAATTTCAAGTGAATTAGAGTTCTCTATCATGGTGAATTTGGTTTCACTCCCCAAAATACCCTTAACTGAAAATCGGCCAAAAGTTTTTACTCCGATATCAGAATGAGGTGAAATTTTACCAAGATGATCTACATAGCTCAAGGATCATCATGGTATGCTCCTTGGAAGAAATCACAGCCTCTAGCCTCTTCAATTGGTCAATTTTACTATTTTGTCCTTAATTGCACAAAATACAAGTTGCAGTTTCGCCTCCTGGGGAGGGGTACAAGGCTAGGCGATTTCTCCACTATGGTTGGTCGATAATATGAAGAAGGTGTGAGGTTGAAAATCTCATGCCTCTCTCACGTGCATAGATGTTTCTCTTGATGACAAACTTTAGCTCTCTGCCTCCTTCCTACAGGAAGAAAAATATCTCTCTGCAGGGCAGAGGGCGGCCTCTCCTCTGTATGGGAGACGACTTGGGCCTTGCTATGTTTGTCCATGAGGTATTTTTCATCTCATGGGCAGATGACAAGCAATCTTCCTTTTTTACTTGTTTGCCTCCCTAGCAGGCAGCAATATCAAAGGAAATTGTTTCCGATTGATTTTCTCTGCCACTCACCCAGGCAGGGGCGGCACATGTGGGATTTTTAATAATAATTATTCAATAAAATAATTATTATTTAATTAATAATTAATTAATTTCAGCCCTTGCAATTAATTTACAATATTTTTTTTAATTCAATCTGAATTAGGGTGGTGCAGAAACTTAGTTTCTTTTGATTAAATCCTAACTACACATCTTGATTAGAATTATAATAAGATCAATTTACCTTCAATTGTAAATTGAGGTATAAACACCTTCATTATTATTAAAAATGTCTAAAATTGTCAGTTTAGTATATTTTAACATTTAATCTAATAAATAATTAAGGCAACAAATTAATTAGAGGTTTAGCCCCTAGTTACAAATAAGGAAGGTTTGCAGGGTAAATCCCTTGATTTTAGGATATTATTAAATAAGATTTTAGAAATTATGGTAATTTTTTCCAATGACACATCAGGCGAGATATTAGACAATAGAATTAGGCGAGGCAAGTAGCATTACTCTAAATTAAATTATTTGACAAATATGGCAAAAGTTGGCAAGTACAACTTTAGATTAGGTGTTTTTCTAATTGAAAACCCAAATAGAGACAATAGCCAACAATATTCCTGAATACTAGTACTGATTAATCCATCTATGGTAGGATAAAATTTGGAAATAAAGTGTTGAATTCTTAAAGTTAATCCATGTTATATATGTTAACTTTGACCAAATTTATAGTTGTGAGTTGCCTTATTTTTTTTCCTGAGTTTAATCTAAGTATGTGTATTAAAATATCATATATTCTTCCATATATGTGAAATTAAAGACCGGTCCATAACCTACTTTAGGAGAAATTATTACATGGAGTAATTCCACCACGTTATCAATGGTCCCGACCAATAATATGAGGACAAGTCAAATTTTTTCCTTCAATATACTAAAATCCTATACCCAATTAATGTCCTAAATTTACGGATTTACCCTGTAAATCTCATCTGGTGAAGCTTTGGACTAAACCTGGTGCTAGATTTGTGCCTAAATTTTAGGAATAATTTTGAGTTGTCGCAATCTTATTGATTGGGACCGTGGATGACATATTGTAACTGATCCATCTAATAATTTCTCCTATTTTTATTGGAGGTTTTACAACAATTTTCGTAAATTTCATACCATATAAGATAAGAATTAGTTCTTCATTAACTTGTCAACCTGAGGCAAAATATTACCTAAAGCCATGAGAAAAGGTTCAAAAAAAAATATTATCATTTCAATTTAGCAATCCAATTCTTCATTTCCCCCTTAATAATTCTTTCATTTTCTCCCAAATTTTCTAACAAAATTAGCAATGGTGACGACTAGATCATCTTCTCGAAGGGCAGAGATCAAATCAACAGAGCAAGTCATGAACAATGAACATCTTTTGCAAGAAATCCTTGTAAGACTCCCCACCAAAACTCTTCTCAAATTCAAGCTTGTTTCAAAACCATGGTTGGCTCTCATTTCAAGCCCCCACTTCGGTCTTACCCACACTCGTTTCCACCTAAACAAACCGTCTCTCAAACCACAAGCTGGTCTACACAAAGCTACCTTCAAATTTCAAGTTTCTTCATCTAAACAATGACACCAAAAGACTCCCCCATTTCGATTTCATTAATGTAGCCAGAATTGCCCAATCTTGTTCTGGTTTGCTGCTTTGTGTTTCAAAATCTGACGATGTCTTTAGTTATTTCATATGCAACCCTGTCACGAAGCATCTGAAAATGATCCCCATTCCTTTGTGAGAACAGTTTTATCCTAAGTACGAAGATATTGCTAATACTCTTGGTGTTGATCCTACGAAGTCAGCTATAGTAATGGAGTTTAATCAAGTTGCTACTATTAATCTGGCTTTTGATCTTATCCTTAAACATTCTTTTCATCAAGTTGTTAATTTGGCCTTTGATCCACTCAAGTCACCGCATTATAAATTTCTATCTATATGGAGCCAATTATATGTGGGAAAAGACCCCAAGAGTACCATATGTTACAAGTTCCCCAAATACACTATTGATGTATTTTCTTCAGAAACTAATTCTTGGAGCTTCCGGAAAGTAGACTTCAGTTTTAAGGCAAATGAAATCAGATTCAGCCGAGTTGTTTTCCTTAACGGCAAGAGTCATTGGGGTTCGACCGATGATGAGTCAGTTTACTATGATGTAGATAGTGAATTGGCGAGAAAAATGCCATTTCCGAAGGTACCAAAAGGCAACTATCATTACTTTGGAGAGTCTGGGGGGCATTTGCACGTTATTGCCGCAATCAGGTTTTCTCATTTAGAATTTTTTATCTACAAAATGCAGGGAGATTATTCGAATTGGTTCCTGATATACACATTGGAACTCGATGCTATGAAGTACACATTCGTCCATTGGAGCAAGCTATATTTGTTTACTAGTTATCTTATGTGTTGTGTAATTCAATCTGATGAGAAAATAGGGGATTTTTTGCTGATAGTGCTTCCTGGTGGTAAAGCAATTTCATATGATTTGGTTGATAGGACAGTGAAGAAGTTTGCCATGTTCCAATATTGAAAATTGCAATCCTTATGATAGGACTAAATCTTATGCTTGCCAATACTTTGAGTCTCTCTATTGCATCTAAGAAACAGTTGATCATCAGAGGCTATGTTTTTCTTTTTGGTGAAACAGAGGCTATGTTTTTCACTATCAAACATAGCGTATTTGTTTATTTTTTGTATGGCCATGTTGCATTGGCTCTATAATTCCGGTTGGATTTTGTATTATCCAATATTTTTGGTCAAAATACCGTACAAGTCCCTCTATACTTACAAAAAGCGATCAATTTGGTCCTCCTACTACAAAAACTGTCAATTTGGTCCCTCTACTTACAATTTTGTGTCAATTGAATCCTTCTACTTAATAGAATCTGCCAATTCAGTAAAATTCTAATTCTTGCATAGGTTGCTTTTGTTTCTGCTTCTATTTCTGTTGAATTTGTTGTGAGCTTCCGGTATTAGTGGTCTTCATTTTCTTCTTGTTCAAAATATTAGTCTTGCAAGTAAAGTTGAAAACAGAAGAGTTATACCAATTATTTGTAAATAAGTAATACTGGACAAACAGATAATCAATTGACAGATTATATTAAGAAGAGGGACTCAATTGACACCAAATTGTAAGTAGAGGGGTCAAATTGACAGTTTTTGTAGTAGGGGTACCAAATTGATCCTTGTTTGTAAGTAGAGGGACCTGTACGGTATTTTGACCAATATTCTTTACTGAAATAAGGTTAATTAATTTTGTTTTATCTTTCAAAATAAAACTAAGTTTATTAAGGGGCTAATTGTTTATTTAAGGTCTCAGTGTTTGAAAAAATGCTCAATTTAGGACTTATTATCAAAAAAATATTCAAATCAAGATCTAATGTTGCAAAATCGGCAATTAAGGGCATGTTGTCGATTTCATAGGCTGAATTAAGAATCGAACTATCGGAGAGGATTTTTTCCTTATGATTCACTCTTTTGCAAGTCTCGGAGGTATCATTCTCATTGAGTCATTCTTGGGTCACCACATACATTAATTAAGTGACACAAAATCAGAGAGGATTAGTTCCTTATGATTCTCTCTTTTCCAAGTCTTCGGAGGTATAATTCTCATTGAGTCATTCTTGGGTCACCACATTATACATTATTAAGTGACACACAAAATCAATGTAGATTTGACGTCCCTACTATTGTTTTGAGTGAAAATAGTTGTCTCTATACTTCTATCTACCCCTATTTATTTTTTTAATGTCTTGTAAATGATAAAATAAGTGTAATAATTTTAAAAGTTATTATTTAATACACCAATAATGTAGTTTTTGGACTTCACAAGTGGGTTAAAAGGTTGACAGGTACTCCATTTCAGAATTAATTAAAATTTTAATATTTCAATTTAGTCCCTAATGGGACACATGTCACCCTTCTAAACCCACACGTGTAGTCTGCTAAACTCTATTGAGAGTGATCTGATAATAATTCTAATTTTAATTACAATGTAAAGTTTGATTTGCCTCAATTTCGAATCAATGTAGACTATACCTAGATGAAAATTTAATTTATTGAAAAAAAAGAGTAACTCCTGGCCAAAAAATAAGAAATCAAGTTAACTTTAAAGTTATAAATTAAACTAGTTTCTTGGTCCGCGCTTCGCTGCAGGATCGAAAATTTTATGAAGGGATCTTTGTGAATCTTTGTTAATCAGAAATCTGGATAAAAAATAATATGATATTAAGTAGATTGTCAATCGAAATCACAAAATTTCAAAAGCATTTTTTAGAATTGAAACATAAAAATTAGCTTTTGAGTCTTTCATGAAAGTTGTAGAAAATAAAATTACCTTCTAATAGACACCTGAATTACCTTAATTGGATAAATAGAACAAACAAAATTAAAAAAATGAAGCGTTAAATTGAGTAAGATAGAATTTGTAAAGGACTAAATAGCATAAAATAGAAAAATCTGAGGGTGATTTGATAACTAATTCAAATAAGAAAATATTTGTTAATGGAGATATTAAAACATAAAAATTTTCTTTTGAACCCTTCATGAAACTCGTAGATCAAATTAACTTTCGAGTTCTTCATGAAAGTCGTAGATCATACAGTAACCTTTTAACCGACACTTGAATAACTTTTATCGGACATGTGGATCAAAAATTATATGGTATTAAATAGACCAACAATTGAAACGATCAAATTTAGGAAGCATTTTTTTGAATTGGAACATAAAAATTTGCTTTTGAGTACTTCCTGAGAGTTGTAGATCATGAAATTACCTTTTAATAGACACACGAATCAACTTAATCGGACAAATAGAACAAAGAATGAAAAAATAAAGCTTAAACGTTAGATTAAGATAGAATTTGTAAAAGACTAAGTAGTATAAAGTACAAAAATATGAGGGTCATTTGATAAATAATCCAAATAAGAAAATGTTTGTTAATGGAGATCTTGAAACATAAAAATTCCCTTTTGAACCCTTCATGAAACTCGTAGGGTCCTTCATGAAAGTCGTAAATCATGCAATAACCTTTTAACCGACACTTGAATAAATTTAATCAGACATGTGGATCGAAAATCATATGGAATTAAATAGACCGGCATTCGAACCCACCAAATTTGGGAAGCATTTTCTTTAATTGAAACATAAAAATTGGCTTTTGAGTCCTTTATGAAAGTTGTAGATAATGAAATTACCTTGTAATAGGCACCTAAATCACCTTAATTGGACAAATAGAACAAAAAATAAAAGATTAAAACTGAAGTGTTAGAACGATTAAAATAGAATTTGTAAAGGACTAAGTTGTATAAAGTAGAAAAATATGAGGGTCATTTGATAAATTATCCAGTTAAGAAAATGTTCGTTGATGGAGATTTTGAAATATAAAAATTTCCTTTTGAATTCATGAAACTCGTAGATTATGCAATAACCTTTTAACCGACACTTCAATAACTTCAATCGGACATGTGGACAAAAAATTATACGATATTAAATTGACCGGCAATCAAAACCACAAAATTTCGAAAGCATTTTTTAGAATCAAAATTTTAAAATTGGCCTTTGAGTTCTTAATGAAAATTGTAGATCATGAAAATTACCTTTTAATAGACACTTGAATCACCTTAATCAGACAAATAGGAAAAAATTACAAAAATAAAAGCTAATACGTTAAATCGCCCAACCTATAATTGTAAAGTACTAAATAGCATAAATCATAAAAATATTAGGATCATTAGATAAATAATCCAATAAAAAAGTATTAGATTATGGATGAGACCCACAAATAGTACCTTTTTTCACAAAGTTCCCAAATACCCTCAACCATCAATCCAAATAACGAAAAAACCGAGCATAAAAGTACCAAAATACTAGAGCTGTTCAAGGGCCGGGCTACCCGCCCAAATCCGTAAGCCCGTCCGATATTTTAAAGGGCTTGGACAAGAATTTTAAGCCCGTTGGATGGGCTTGGACAAAAATATCAAGCCCGTTTATTAAATGGGCCGGGATTGGGTATGAGAGCAAAAGCCCAAGCCCGGCCCGGGTCCGGCCCGATTAAGGAAATATATTTGTTTTTATTTTTTATTTGCTGATATATAGTATATATTAAATATACTTTATATATACACCGTATGTTAAATAAGAAAAAGATGAATAATATATGTAGAAAATCTTATTATCAAAGAGAATAGTATGTTATAGGTAGTATATATCATATTTTATATTTACAATTATATTTATATAATTAATTAATATAATTTAATTCTTAAAATAATTATTAAAAAATATTAAACGGGCTTTTGGACGGGGCTTGGTCTAAGTATTTGATAAATGGGCCGGGGTTGGACAAAAGTTTGAGGCCCGTTTTATAAATGGACCGGGTTTAACCAACACTAATGGCCTTAATCTCAAGGCTAGGCCCGGCCCGAACCCGACCCGGCCCGGCCCATGAACAGGTCTACAAAATACTCCTCCTCATTTGTTCTCCAAGTTATTAGAAGAGAGGATTGGATTAATTTTTCGATATTTTCAAATCCTACTGTTATTGTATTTTATAATTTATAATATGAACTCTATATCAAATTTGTTTAATTGCATTAATATTAGTATTATTTTTTTTATTGAGTTGGAGGTCGTGAGTGTCAAATAGTATATCAATCTCACCCGACCCCAATAGGGAATGCAATTCCCTGCCTCTCGATGGGAACAATTTAAATTTTAAAGAAAGAAATTTGGGGACTAGACGGATGGAAGGTATTATAAGTTCCCTGATATAATACCCACCCTGATAAGTATAATCTATATACCTTCTATATCTTTATATATACTAGTTTTCACTTCCACGTGCGGTGTACGTGACCAATCGTGTTTAAATTAAAAGAAAATTAAAATAATAATTGAAATTAATTATAAGTAAAACTGTTAAAATCTGATCCAACCTCAATAACCTGTCCCAATCCGACCGAATCCGATTTGACCAGAGAAATTAAACAATTCAAACTTGTCATATTTAGACCCGACAAACTCGTAACCTGAATAACCTGAGAAGATAACCCGATGACCCAAGAATATTATAAACTAAAATTATGTTTTATTCAATAAAATACACATTGTTATAATTTTAACCATTTTAAATAAATTTAAGAATTAAACATTTAAAAATTTAAAGGCTGACCCAATTGATCCAAGTCCTAAACCTGAAAAATCCAAAACCCGAATGACCTAGAACCCGAGTAACCTGAGGCCAAAACCCGAATCTGCATGACCCTAAATCCAGCAGATCCGAGACCCGAATGACCTGAATCCAGATGAGCCGAAACCCGAATGATCTGAGAAAATTACTTCACTCATATGACATAGACCCAGATGAGTATGACCCGAAACCCGTCCAACCCGCTCAATTGACTACTCTAACTTTTTTTTTTTTTTTGCGTCAACTCCTCTAACTTTATAAGTTATAGGAAATAATTGCATGTTACTCTTCTTTTTATTTTTAAAAAGTTTAAATTCTTGTTATACATTCCAATATATTAAACTATCAATACACACTCCACAATTGAAAAAGGTCAATCACAATAATTAAATTTTAAATAAACTTTTTAACTTAATCATTTTAAAAAATGATGAATAATTAATGATTAGGTAAATTTTTTAACTTTTAAACTTGATAATAAGATTTTTGTTAGTTTATATTATAATTTTTTTTGTTCAAATTAGTTTATATTATAATTGAAAAAAAGTCTCCAATTTTTTAAAATTAAAATGGTAAATTAAAGTATTTATAAAAATATTGAATTTAATTAAATAAAAATAGAGTTTTTAGTAGAATAATTGTAAAAAGTTTATTTCTTAAAAAAAACTGTAAAATTTAATCAATGTCATTTAAGAAATATATTTAAAATTATAATATTTCTAATTTTTTAATTAAATTAGTAAATTGATAAAATAAATAGGTATAAGGATATTAGATTTAATTAAATAAAAATAGAGTTTTTAGTTTTTTTGTCCAAAAAATAGAGTTTTTAGTTGAGTAAAACTATAAAAATATATTTAAAAAATTCTAATATATATAATTTTTTTAATTAAAATAGTAAAATGGTAGAAATTAAATAGTTATAAGGATATTATATTTAATTAAATAAAAATAGAGTTTTTAGTTGAGTAAAACTATAAAAGTCTAAATAATGGCATTTAAGAAATATATTCAAAAAATAAGGGTATAATGGGCGATTCAAAAGTTTTACAAGAGTATGTACTTTTTAATATAGTATAGATTTATATTTATTTACATTTATTTATATATACTTTATTATTAAAGTTATCCCTAAACTGTTGTATATTCATTATTTGGTTTTTCTCCTTCTGACATTTGTTCAAAGTTTATTGGTTGTGAGTAGATTTAATTAAATTCTAATATAATCTAATTAAATTAATAATTTCACTCACCCAAAATAATACATTGAGGATATTACAATTAATATTTTCACTTGAATTAATAGCTCTATTTGTTTATTCAAGGTATTCTCCATTTCAAATTAAAAACCCTTATGTCATGTTTCCTTCTTGAAATTAAAATTCTTTGTGCAGAAATAAAAGACCTGACGTGGATGCGCAGGGATAATAAAGTTATCCCCAAACTTCTGTATGGTCAGTATGTGGCTCTTCTCCTGTTGACATTTGTCCAAAGTTAATTGGTTAGGAGAAAATCAATATATATATATATATATATTATATTTGGAATTCCAATATATATAATAATATATAAAACATTTAATTATAATCAAAGTAGAACCCCATTTCCTTTTTCCAATAGATAATAATTATTTAAAAAGAAATTAGAATTCTAACAATATTTCCTTCCATTTAACTTAATTGCTATTACATAAGATAAAATTTGACTTAGAATTGAAATTACTCAGTTCCAATCATAAATCGAAAAACCCGACGCGAATGCGCGGGGATAATATCTAGTATTAATTATAATCATTATATCAATTGTATAGCTAGGTTTATAGGTCATTTCCATAGATTTAGGAATATTAATGTTCCGGTTTAAAAAAACTAGATTTGGAATAAGTGTTTTTGAAAAGTGTTTTTTGAAATTGAGGTAGAAAAATATAATTAATGTTTTGTATTGCTGTAGAAAAATGTGGTAGAACCGTAGAAATATAAAATTTCTAAAAATTATATTTAGTTAAAATCGAATAAGAAAAATATTTAAAAGATTTTTGTCATTTGATGTCTAAAAGCACTCATGAATCGCAAAAAGCACATAAAAATTTGGTTTCCATGACAGCTTGACTTTTGCGGTCAAAATCAACTTTGGACACAAAAACAAGACTTATATGGTATTGCATTTAAGGTGAAAAACAACTTTTAAGCGCAATGTCAAACTAAGTCTTATACATATAACTGACATTTTAGATCCTCTACTCGATGAAGCGAAAGGTATGAAATAATAATTACTCCACATATATATTTTAGAAATATATTTATATAATTCTTACACGTTTAATTTAAAGAACCAGATTTTCTGTCCACGTGGATTCCCCAGAGGAAAAAAAGGAAAAAATCTCCCGTAAAACCCGGAGATAGAATGTGGTATGAAATTGGGGTCAGGTACAGAAAACATACAAGAGCCGTGTAAGAAGTGAGAACTCTGCCCATCTAGATTTTTCTTTATATATGTTTCCCTGCTTGAGAATGTCCCAATCCACTCTCCATTTTATTTTCCTTGTGTGTCAAGGTTGAGTTAAATTTTTCTATTTTCCTCTCTCTCCCTCCATTGTTTCATTCGTTGAAGCAAGGAATGAAGCAAACAAACAGGTAATCGAAATTCCCCTTATGTTTTATTTCACATTTTTTTATAAGGAAATTAGGAATTGTAGTGGGATTGAGGTTTGATTGAAGTTTATTTTGTTAAATCTATGTATTTCTTCGGAATAGGGTATAAAATGCTCAAAAATGTCATTTCAATTTCTTAATCCACTTTGTTATTCCTTGTTTCATAGCAAAAGTAGCTCTATTTGGTGACTACAAGATCCTTTACTAGACAAAAGGAAGAGATGGCATCTAAACAGGAAGTTGTTAACAATGAATATCTCTTAGAAGAAATCCTTGTCAGGCTCCCTACAAAACCTCTTCTAAAATTCAAGCTTGTTTCAAAACAATGGCTATCCCTCATCTCAAACCCCAAGTTCTGCCTCTCCCACTCTCTTCTCCACAAACCCTCTCTCAAACCACAAGCTCTCTTGCTCGATCTTGTTTACCCAAAGTTACCTTCAGATTTCAAGTTCATTCACCTAAATCCTAACAGTACCCACCAACTCCCCAACTTCGATTTCATCGACGTCCCTAACGTCAGGATCGTTCAATCTTGCTCTGGCTTGCTTCTTTGCTCTACTACGACGACAATTGATCATGGTAGGAATCCGGATCCTAACTTGAGTTACTTCATTTGTAACCCTATCAACAAGGAGTTCAAGAACATCTCTTTACCTCAACGACAACGCATTTCTCATGCGTACAAGGATGTTGGTAATGATCCTCCCACACCAATTGTTACTGTTACCTTTACGGATTTGGATCAATGGAATAGTCTTAATCTGGCTTTTGATCCAATCGTTAAGTCTACAATGGAAATTGCTGTTAATCTAGCTTTTGATCCACTCATATCACCTCATTACAAGATTCTATCGATATGGTCAGATTTGTTAATCATAAAAGACCCCCAAAGCACCATTTCTTTCGCGTTTCCTCGATACTCCATCGACATATATTCTTCGGAGACTGACTCTTGGAGCCTGGCGAAAGTGATGATTGCTTCGGAGCATGCTATTAGATTCGAACGTGCTGTTTATTTCAATGGTGCACTTCACTGGGATTGCGCTGCCTGTTCTGATGAGACAATGTACATTGATATAATCAGTGAATCTGTAAAAATAATGCCAATGCCAAGCGAACGAAATAGCAAGTTCCGGTACTTCGGAGAGTCTGGGGGGCATTTGCACTTTGTAGCAGCAACTGGGCATATTATTCTGAACTTTCGTGTTTTCGAGCTGCAGGAAGATTATTCTAGTTGGTTGCTGAAGTACAATTTGGATCTTGATGTTGAACCGTTTGCTGTCGTCCCAACAGACATACCAAATTTGATTATTTCTAGTTATCTTATGTCTTGTGCTGTTCAATCTGAGGAAGGAAATGGGGACTCGCTTGTGCTAGTGGTTTTGGGAAATAAAGCAATTTCCTACCATTTGGTGGATAGGACAGTGAAGGAGCTGCCTTGTTCCAACAGAGATAACTACACTCATCGTGGTGGTAATAGATTTTATCCCTGTCCGTACTTTGAGACTCTCTATTGCATCTGAGACTTGGAAGATCGTTCCTTACTTGTGCCTTGTTATCATGGTAAGTAAGCTATACATATATACTCTTTCTAAGTTTGATACTAACTGTGTTATCCGGTATCCACATTGGGTGGGACTCGACTAGTTCGAGGTCGACTAGTTTGATATGAAATTTATTTATTTATTTATTTTTATTTTTTTTAGATTTGTAATACGTTACATTGCTGGTTTTGATTTGACAGGTACTTAATTGAAGACATGCATGCTGCTGGGTATTGCAAACGTTTTTTTTTTGTTTGTTTGTTTGTAAAAGCAAACCTTTGGCATTTGAGGTAGCTTTCGAATCTAACTTTGTGCAATTACCATGTTGTATTTTGGTTGTCTTTCTCTTTTCGACTTTTCCTGAACTTTTAGGCTTTCTAATCTTTCTTCACTCAGTAAGATCAACTATGTAGTTGTTAGGTCCACACAAAAGCTAGAATCACTCTGTAAATACCAACGCATCATCAGCATTATCCAATCCTACTTTCACGCAAAGAACCCTGCACAAATCAGAGAATGGTTGACTTTTGTCTCAAACTCTAAGAAAAAACTGGATAAAATAACAATGTCAATTAAGTTACACCCTTTGCTAAACCAACAATAAGCAACACATCCAACTATTGATAAAACTGATAGGTTTAGTCCTAGTTACAAATAAGGAGGGGATAAATCGCTTGATTTTAGGGTATTATTAAATAGGATTTTAAAAATTATGGTAATTTTTTCCAATGACACATAAGGGTATTAGACGGTAGAATTAGGCGATATAAATAGCATTACTCTAAATTAAATAATTTGACAAATATGGCAAAAGTTGGCAATTACAACTTTAGATTAGGTGTTTTTCTAATTGAAAACCCAAATAGAGACAAAAACCAACATATATTCCTGAAGGCAAATTATACAATACACCATCAGTGGAGTTTAGCAGACTACACAAACGGGTCCTGAAGGGTGACATGTGTCCTCTAGGGACTAGATTGAAATATTTAAAACTTAATTAATTAAAAAAAATGGACATGTGTCAACTCCACTTCCCATTTGTGGAGTCCAAAATTTACACCGTCGATGTATCAAATAATAACCTTATTCCTGAATACTAGTACTGATTAATCCATCTATGGTAGGATAAAATTTGGAAATAAAGTTTTGAATTCTTAAAGTTAATTTATGTTAATTTATGTTATATATGTTAACTTTGACCAAATTTATAGTTGTGAGTTGCCCTTTTTTTCTTCTTGAGTTTAATCTAATCATACTGAGATGATTTTCTTTGTGGTTTTCGGATCAATCGGGGAGATTTTCGGATCACTCACCTTTCTGTCGTTGGTGAAAGCTCACAGAAACGAAAATGAAGAGGTGTCGCGCGTGCTAGAAACTCATGGGAAATGTTCGAAACTCCAATTCAAAGGATTCATATCATGATGACAAATCCAGATGAAGATGTTGATGATGAAATTCAATCTATTGTAATTTATTGTAATTTATGTTATGAACGATGTAATTTTATTTTCATGAATGAAAATTACATTTTCTTAAAAAAAAATATCATATATTCTTTCATATATGTGAAAATTAAAGAGTACAACATTAAATGCTAGATTTATGTTGTTACTGCTTGGTTTGATTGGGATTTGATATGTTGGTTTTAAGTCTTACGAGTTGAAGGTTTTGGTTGGATTAGTGCATGACTGGCTGGCAAACTAGAGGTAGCCACTTTGCGGATTGGATCATTGTCTTCAGTTGTTGGTGGCTTTTTCATCTTTGGTGTGTTTGTTTTCATTTTTGTGTAATCGTTTTGGGTTTTGTGTTTGGCAGTTTAGACTTCTTGTTACCGCTCTTTGTTCTGTACTCTTTTTACAGAGGACTACTTGATTAATGTTGAGGTGCGGTCCATAACCTACATTTTGAGAAATTATTACATGGAACGATTCCACCACGTCATTAATGGTCCCGACCAATAATATGGTGACAAGTTAAATTTTTTCCTACAATTACTAAAACCCTACCTAATTAATGTCTTAAATTTAGGGGTTTTACCCTGTAAATCTCATCTGGTGAAACTTTGGGCTGAGCTCGTGCTAAATTTATGTTTAAATTTTAGAAATAATTTTGAGTTGTCGCAATCTTATTGATCAGAACCATGAATGGCGTAGTGGAACTAATCCATTTAATAATTTCTCCTATTTGAGGTTTTACAACAATTTCCATAAATTTCATACCATATATGTAGATAAGAATTATTTCTTCATCAACTTGTCAACCTGAGCCAAACTATTATATAAAGCCATGAGAAAAGGTTAAAAAATACCACATCATCATTTGAATTTAGCAATCCCATTCTTCATTTCCCCTTAAAGCAAATGACTTTAAGATTGTATTGTCTAATGAAAACCTGTATCTTAAGAACTAGCAAAATCCCAAATAATAGTAATAGTATAAGAAAATCACAAATGTGATGGAAAGATGGAAACTTAGCCAAAACCACGAAAAGGGTTGTTGAGCATAGCACAATTACAATCTGGAGTCGCTGTCGTTCAGCAGCTGCTAAAGCCGAGTTTAGTCGAGCTACACGTTGAAGGCCCAAAGACAGAGCTTTGGGCATTTAGCCAAGTCTTCCTCAAAGCCCAAGGGCCCAAAAGCCAGCCAACTGGCGCTCCTCACGTGACCTCAAGCGAGCAACCCATAAACCGACCGGAAGGCATACGAAACCCCCTATATAAAGCCAGCAACCTTCGCAACTGAGGTAACTTACACTTTCTTTGCTCAAAACCCTAGCTAAAACTCTCGTCAAGCTCTGACATCTGACTTAAGCATTGGAGCCTAAACGCGGGGACTTCCCCAGCCGCTCCTGTTTTCAGCGGATCTTGCTTCGAGCTCGACCGACCAACCGCCTTCAGATGATCTTGGCGATCAACAAGGGTACGTAGTAACAAAAATCACAAACCAGGGTCCATAACGTTCAACCGGAGTGGAAACACTGGAGGGCATTCGGCTTTTCAAAGGGTAAAGGAGGAGGGTTGCTTCAAATGTGGTGCCATTGATCACATTGCAAAGGATTGTATTGAAGGCATAGATAAATTGCTTATTATTTGTAATTTAGTTTAAACTTTATAGAATAGAATAAATTAATAATCCAGCATGACTTTTTTTTATCATAATCCAGCATGACTTTAAAATATACAAGTTCATACAGTTATCAGAATCAACAAAAATATTCATCATGTTCTCATAACACTTTGAGATGCTGAAATTTAAGTTTCGTGCAAGGAAAACAAATTGATTTTGTTTCATTTGGAAATGGAATTCATTAGTGATCTGAAATAAGTAACTATTATTAGAATAAGATATATATATATATATACATTCAATCACAAAATACAGTCATGGCATCCATTAACCTCCCTTTCCCTATAACCCTATTAATTCCTGCCATTAAATCCCAACAATATCTAACAATTCTATTATTAGAACCTAAACCTGACCATATTTTCCCTAATTTCTCAAATTTAGCTTGAACCATAATCTCCAATGAGAAATTTAGTACTCCATTTGCTAATTCTTTGTTTATCTCCTTAATCACTTCATCTTCCAATCCTGGTTCTCTGGCTTCAAATCCTGTATTTTTAAACTCTAGGTGCACCCTAGCATGTTTCTTCTCTCGCACATAAAATGTCATTGCATCAGCCTTTGCAAGCAAATTGTTCCTCGCATGACGTGCATTGTTCTCTTGTTTATAATAAATGGAACCTGCTACGATATTATAGTATGTAACTTCTGCATAATCGTCCGTGGAATGCCCGAACATGATGTTGACATCCCAAATTCCTGCCAAATTCGAGTCTGAGATGTTGAGGTTCGATATTGTTAACGTGTTGGTCTCGAGAAGGGGTGAGGGATACAAGAAAGGAATATTGATCTTATATTGACATCCTCTGTAAAGCAGAACTGCCATAGTGATTAAAAGCCCGGTATAATACACGATCTCCATAAAAAACCTGTTCGCTGATTCAAACAAGTTTGAAGATGTGTCCAGTTGGGAGGAATCATTTTTGTTTTCTTCAGATTGTGAAGAATGGTGTTCTTCATTTATAGGAACAACACAAGCTTCCTGAGGTAAAAGGTGAAAAATCATAAGGACAATCGCCCTTGGCGAAATTCAACTGCTTCTTCTCACCAGCTAAAGAAATCATCTTAGAAAATTTACTGAACTAGAAACAGAGATGGATAAGAGGGATTAGAAATGTAGAATTTGGTGGTGGAACATGTAGAAGTTAAATGATGTAGATATATAGGAGTGAAATACTAACTACTTTTACTTGATTCTGTTGAATTTTTAGGATAATTGTTTTAACCAACATGAGGATATATAAGATGATTACCCAATTTCTAAACAACTACGATTGTTTGGAAATTAGAAACTAGATAGTAATAATTATGTGCATGGAAATTTTAATTGAAAACCGATTTGATTGAGTGGAACATTTGTTTTTTTTTTTTGGGCATAAAAGCAATCCAAAACCGCTTTAACTTATAAACGGCCTAGGTCTCTACTCTCTAGCAACTACTAACATATTCTTTTGAATAAACCAACATAGAGATCCCGAAGGCGACAAGCTCAATAACATCAATTAATTAGTTTAATTTGGTCACTTGTTATCGTTATGATATGATGTGTTAATAACCTAAACGAAGTTTACATTTTTTTTTTTGAAATGCAGAAGATGTCCTTTATTCAAATAAAGTTGAGCAAGCAAAACTTGCTCTATAAGTCTATATACAAAAGGGAAAAAATCAATAAACCAAAACATAAAATTAAACATATATAGCCTAAAGAACAAAACAACGACCACATAAAGGAGTCCAAAGCAAGGATGCCAGTATGCCACCAGATCAGCTTCCTTGAATATCAAAGGCAACAAATCATCACCATGCACAAGCTTACATACCAAGTAATTATTTTAATAATACTATAGTATTTGGGAGTGAAAATATATAATTGACAAATCAATTTTTATCATTTAAGTTAAAAAAATAAAATTACATGAAAAAAGGAAGTTAATAAAAATGGGTGGCCGGTTAAGTTGTAAAACACAAGGATTTTTTAAAAAATACCATGATTTTGGGAGAGATTTTTGGCCCTCCAAAAATCCCTCTCCAAATTCTTGATAAATTTGAAAAGCCAATATTTTTCCTTGATTTTGGCCAAAAAAATATTTTTCCTTGACAAACTAGGATTTTTTGTAATACCCGTCCTTAGTTAGTAATTTGGCTAGAATAAGGTCATTTGATTATATTCTCATGCATATCAATATGGAAATCATTATAATTATCATTATTATTACTACTAAAAATTTTAAATAACTAACTTTTTTTTTGGGATATATATATTTGGAATAAAAAAAATGAAATTTGATGTCTTAATTATTATGGTAGTGCATGGTAAAATTTTAAATATTTCTTTGGACATATGGAAAAACTATAAATTTTAAAGTCTAGAAATTTCTAGAAAGCTCTAAATGCCGAGAAGAAAAAGAAAAATCTTTCTTACATAGGGGCCATCGGGCCTTAAACAAAATATATATATATTGTTATGAAACTAATGAAGAACACCAAGAATAATAGAGAGAAAAGAGAGAGAATTTCTATTATTCAGAGAGAAGAGAATACATAAATATGAAGTGTGTATAAAATAGCTTAGGGGACTCCCTTTATATAGTGGAGTAAATCCCTGTACATTTAATGCTAATATACTTGACTTGCAAGCAAAGTAATATCTAACGGTGGATGATGCTCCAGGGAACCTTCCAAGTAATCTCCTTGTAATTTTCCTTGATTATTTCATTAATGCTTGATTCTCTCTTAAACCCAAATGGGTTCAATATAGTTGGGCTTAGTGTGGTGTGGAGTCCATAATTCCATAACACTCCCCCTTGGACATAACACCACTATAGACCCGTTTGGACATGTAGCTAGTGCCTCATTAAAAACCTTAAGCTGGAAAACCCAATGGGACAAAACCAGTCATAAGGAAAAAAGAGTGCAGCATATCAAGTCCATTTGTCTTCTGGACAAATATTACATGTGCTCTTTATTGCCTCATTAAAAACCTTGTGTCGGAAAACCCAATGGGACAAAACCGAACAGAAGGGAAAAAGAGTGCTAGAGCAATTTAAGTCCATGTAAATGTCTTCAAGACAATTACATCTAAATGTGCTATTGTTGCCTCATTAAAAAGCTTAAGTCGGAAAACCCTGTGGGACAAAACCGATCATAAGGGAAAAAGAGTGCAACGCACTTTAAACTCATAATCGCTCCCCCTGAATTAAAACAAACAACCACTTTTGGGTATCCAAAAATTTCCACTTCTGGGGAATTCAATCTTACATTTTACTAGCTCGCCATATACCAATGCCATAAAATGATTTCTCAAATGTTGATGCTGGCAATAATTTTGGTAAATAAATGTACAAGATTGTTGGTGGAGCGAATCTATATAACATCAACTTGTCGACTTTCTTAGAGTTTATGAGTATAAAATTTTGGCGAGACAGTCTTGGTCTAATCACCTTAATATATTCTCCCTGACATGTGCAATGCAAGCAACATTATCATCATAAATTATCATGGCAGAGTCTATAACCGGTTTCAATACACAATTCCTTTGAATATGTGCTATAACAAAATCATAACCAAACACACTCTCCTCCGTCCTCATAGAAGGAGATAATCTCAGAGTGGTTGAAAGATATAACTACTATAGCTTTTGCCTAGTAGAATGCCAAGAAATTGTTGTATCGTTATAGCAAAACATGTAACCGGTTTGAGAGCGAGCTTTATGCGGATCAGACTGATACTCCGCATTAGCAAATCCTACTAAACCAAAGTTAGTAGATTTCTTAAAATAACCCCAAAACTATGGTACAACGGAGATGACATAAAATGTGCTTGACAATATCTCCGAGTTGGCTAATAATTGAAGTATGCCAACAAATCTATCGCAAATGCGATTTTAGGTCGTATGCATTGTGCCAAATACATTTATCCCCCGATAACATTGAGGTATGGTACTTCAGGACCAAACATATCCTCATCGGTTTGTTTAGGACGAAACTAGTCCATTTGGGATCAAGGGACCTCACAACCATAGGGGTATTCAAAGTATATCATTTACTTTGTGCTCAAGCTCTAGACCAAGGCATAATTTGGTTTAACCCAAATTCTCAAACTCCTTTTCAAATAGTTAGCAGTTTGGGACAACTCTTCAAGAGTTCCAGTCAAATTTATATCGTCGACATAAACTGCTACTATAGCAAATCCAGTTTACGATTTCTTAATAAACACACATGGGTAGATGGGATCTTTCTCTTCCTTAATCAAGTACACGCATAAGCGTTGATACCACATGTGGCTGGATTGCTTCAACCCATATAAAGATCTTTTGCAACTTTTGAGAATAAGTTGCGGGGAGTGTATGCTTCACGCATTTTAAATCCCTCGGGAATATAAATATGAGAATGTATGCTTCAGACATATTATATCCTTTGAACCATAATCATGTCATCACAATGTTCATATAACATATTTCCAACTTTATAAGGAAATGAATATTCATCACAAGTGAATACATTACAATCGGCCCCAGTTCTCTAAGTGAACCCTTGGGCTATTAGGACGGGTTTTATACCTCACGACCTTATTTTCCTCATTTCATTTCTAAACAAATACCCATTTGAATCCACGGGTTTGAGTCCAAAGACATCATTCTTTGGCAAGGGAAGTCAATTCAACCTTGATTGCTCCCTCTCATATAGGCCAATATTGCCTTTGATGACATTCGGTTATAACTGAGGTTCATCATCATCGATTAAATTTCATGAGCGATTTAGAGAGCGAACGCATCATCGATGATTATCTTACTATAATGAAAATCTAGTATTCCCAAGGCCAATGATCTTTTCAAGGGTTTATGCCACTACAAGGGCAATATGCTCATGAATTTATGCCTCTTCAGGGGCAATATTATTCGGTATTTTGCTCTCTTTATTTTGTGTCATATCAGGGCAACTTGGTTTCCTCGATGAAGACCAATATGCTCTTCTAGAGCAGATTCTAAATTCCTCCCCCTTCTTTTTCGAGGAACTATATCTTTTGATCCCATCGTTTTTCCATGCTTCAGGCATGGTCACTTTGATCCATCATGTTCTTCAGGAACATCTATCTTAGCTGGAACATTCACAGCTTAAAATTGTAATTTTTAGCAGTCTGATAAAATTTATTGGGCAATTGATTGCAATAACTTGCAAATGGATCAAAATTTTGCACCTCATTCATATGTTATTAGGTCTAAATGAGACAATCTTTTTACTATAAGAAAATTTCAGGTTTTCATGCAATCCATCATTGGAAGCCTTTGGTTTCCCAAGTTATGGGAACACAGTCTCATGATAATCCGCGAATCTTGCGGTAAGTAAAGCACCCGTCAGTGGTTGAAACAACCTAATAATGGACGGTGAATCGTACCCAACATAAATGCCCATACGTCGTTGGGGACCCATTTTAATCATTTGCGATGGTGCTACAGGCACTTGAACAACGCAAACAAAGGTGCAAACATGTGAAATGTCCGGCTCATAGCCTAGGACTAATTGAAGGGGGAAATTCTATGACTGAAAGGGCATTGTTTTTCAATGGCGTGGAGCTTTACACGCATATATAATTTCTCCTTCAGGGAGACCAAATAAATATCAACCAAATGTTGATTCGTACGACTAGTACGAGCCCTGTGTTCAGTCATTCCATAGGCTTCTGGCCATTTAAGATTCATAGAGCATCTTTCATTCTCATGAGAATAATATGTATATGCTTAAAGCCTCAACAGGGGCATAATAAGTATTGGTTATGGCCTCTATAATGGCCCATAGTAATTATTTCCAATATGTTCATGGCCTTTCTTATAGCTCATGATTACTAGCCTCTATAACGGCCCATAATGATGGCTTTTATAATAGCCCACATAAAATTACGCATGTAATTAGCATCTCACTTTTCATTACTAGCAAGGCCTTGCGGAGATGCTTCTCAATATCAAGACAAAAAGTCATTGCCATTCACCATAATCTATAAAATAGATGATTCCGGAATCAATGTTATTATGACAACTGCAAGTGTCAAAGTTCTATTGGTAATTGGCAATAATTTTTTACTTGAGGAAATGTGTTTTCCTTGTGAATAATATTCACAAATGTAATCCTTGGAGAACAAGATTTTTGTGTCTTTCAAAAAATCTCTCCGTATATTCTTGATGATTCTTTGTATCATCATCGCGCCTAAATGACAGGGCAATCATGCCAAAGTCTGAACACTTCAGGGTTCAATTTTCAAGGCGTAATAGTAACTCTTTTGGGGAAAAAAAAACATTCAACCCAATAATATAGGCTTCTAGCCTTTCATAGATGGTCTTTTGGCCCATCTCAAAGTGATACTTTAGAAAATTCTTTATTTTATTTCAGTTGTTGTCTCAAGTATGTTACCCATTACGGTGTACAACTAAGCAACTTCCTCATTGATTTACCTTTTAATATTGCATCTTCAGGATGCAAAACAATGCCATAAAACAACTATGTATGGCATATGACATAGCCAAAGCCATCTATTATATTGGCAGGACCAGAAATGGTATTGACATTTGCTTGCACAATGTCATACTTGAGAAAAAGTCTTTGCTACGTAAAATGGTATGTATCGTAGCACTATCAAGCAAACATGCATTTTCCTTTTTCTCAATACTTCCCATTTGCACTTATGTTTGACAACTTCAGGTGTCAAATGAATATTTTATCGATAAGATGATTGTCTCAAATATAGAGTAAACAAGCGTACTAAAAATTACACCAGGTAAATTCCCAGGAAAGAATGGAGGAGTCACAAACGGTCTCACTTAAAATCCATACTCCTTAGACAGAATTTGCCTAGACATGTAATTAAAGCACAATGACAACTTCAGGTGTCGATAACAAATTAATAGTGCATATGACAACTTCTTGTGTCATTTTGAAAGGTAAAATCATGACAACTTCTGGTGTCAATTGAATAAAATTATGACATCTTCAAGTGTCAATTGCAAAATCATGACAACTTCTGGTGTCAATTGCAAAATCATGACAACTTCTGGTGTCAATTGCAAGATTATGACAACTTCTGGTGTCAATTGCAAAATCATGACAACTTCTGGTGTACAATTGC